>JAQQZR010000003.1:2422276-2432530 GCA_030068235.1 Notoglanidium macrostoma
AAAGACATGCAGATTAGGTCAACTGGCTACTCTAGATTGCCCATAGGTGTGAATGCGAGCGTGTGTGGCTGTTTGTCCCTGTGGTGGACTGGCAACCTGCCCAGGGTGTACCCCGCCTCTCGCCCCAAGATGCTGAGATTGGCTACAGCTTCCCCGCGACCCAGACGGATAAAGCGCTATAGATAATGGATGGATGGATAATGGTGAGTGTCTAGCACAATTTCAGAACATTTTACGATCCTAATAGCTTTACACAGACATTTTAGACTTTTTAAATGCTGACACTGTGCATAAGCTGATTAAACATTCCTGTGAGCTTATATAGATAAAACGTTAAATGATACTTCATAGGAAGCAGGAAATTCTGCAAGTGAGCCCAAATAGTGTGATATCTTTCATTTAAATCACTAAAACACAGACAACTTGTCTTTTCTTATAAAGTGGCTATGGTATGGGAAAGATGATAGATTGTGTTTAAGAGAAAAACTCTCAGGTAGAAATTATGAATACACTTCCTCTTGATGTAGCATTGGTGCATTAAAGCTCTGGCTCGTCGCTTGTTTCTTTGAATTTTTTCAAATACAAATATGCTATATATGCGAAATATAGTATATAGGCTTTAAATCATAAACATATCTGAATAAATAAATGTTTAACCTTGTGTTCACGTTAAAAGTAAGGCCACTCTAGTGTTTTGAAAGAAGAAGAAGACACGTGATTTATTGATACAGAATCATTAAGACAACCTTTACTTAATATCTATTAGTAAACATTCTTGATACCTTAATTCAATTAATAGGCAATAGACAAGTCACAAAAGTAGCTTTACGGAAATCCGAATGTAGATTTAGATACCTAATAAATAAATCAGAGGCGAGGAAACAAGTGGGCGAGGAAAAACTCCCTGAGACTACATGAGGAAGAAACTTTGAGGCACATCCTCTTCTGGGAGATACAGGACAGTGGGCATATAAATCATTAGAGTATATCGTTGTAGTATACCGATAGAGTAAAGACACACTGTAGGCCTACTAAATGTGATGAAAGGTTGTGCAGTATGGGCCATATTCAGAGTTGGTGACTTGCGTTCAAAAGTTATGTCAATATTTTACCGAGGCAAATTTGCACACGTACAAAATGCAGGCTGAAAAAGGAAATAGAGTCTTTTCTTTGCTGTTAAATGTAATATAATATAACCGAAAAAAAGAGACTATTTAAAACTGAGAAAAGAAAAATTCTATTATGATGCTATACTAATAAGATGGTAAGCATTAAAATACATCTAATAGGCTTTTAGTAATCACTGCTTTAATTTAACAATATGGTTTCCGTACTTATTATTCTGCTGCTTATAAATTTGCACTTGAGCACACTATGACTTTGCATTTTTTTAATATATATATATATATTGTGTGCAGTCAATTGTGCAGACAACTTAATGAAGCCATGAGATACTAAATTGAGGTCATGAATCATAACGTGTGTGCAGGAAGTAGGTCATTTTATCATGTAATTAGTACCTGGGTTTGTTGTTGAAGTAATAAATTAAGGTTAATAAACACTGCCCACGTTTAAAGGATAAGCATTAAGCATTCATCTACTGTACATACTTTAACTTTATTTATAATTGTATCCCTAAAAAATCTCCTATTAGGAGGCATCTCCTCCAATGTCCTCCATAAAACTGTAAGTCTGTATAGCACTTAATTCTGAGGTCTGAATGTAGTCTACACAATTTCAGTGTTAAATCCTCACTAGACTGAAGATTTAATGAGGCCAAAAGTGAATAAAACTTCACTTTGATGATAATTTAGTTGACCAACAGGCCTACAATGAGTAACAAAGCATCTTCTGTAAAGATCTACCAAGCACTGATTTTTGAAGTTTACCACAATCATTGGGCCAGATTTACACTGCAGCCGGTGCAAACCCTCTTTTGGCACTAAAAAGCTATTTTAGAGATTTACTAAAGTTAGCAATGGAAAGGTCTGGACAAAGTTATTTTTTCAAGCTAATCTCATTGCATATGTATTATGTTACTTTATTTGGAATGTCGGAGGAAGACGTTACCAAAGCCAATCGATTGCCAAGTCACGTTATTTTGTACATGTTCGTGACCCTACGCTAATTTGCCCTGCTCTTCGTAGACTTCATTGGTCGTAATTAAAATGAACTGACTGCGTCTATGTTCATTATATTATGAGTTGTCAGTAGATCACCTGCAGAACTGGCCACTCATATTGCCTCTTTATTTTTCTTTCTATCTGAGGCTTTATGCTAATTTGCCCTGCTTAGTAAATCTGGCCCATTGAGTGGTAATTAAATACATACTCTAGTCTCTAAAACATGAGATCTGAGTTTAGAAAGTGTTTATAATGCATTATCATTTTGATTTACCACAAATGCCATACTTGTTTCCTTTTCAATCCTCACCATTGTCTATAGAGCTTTTCAAAACAAAGTTACACCTATTTGCTGCGGTCTAAATAATAACACAATCCTGGTTCATTCTTTCACAGCATTTCCTCTTTACTGGAATACAAGACAACTTATTTAGCTGAACTGGATTCCTATCACATATCAAGCATGATCAGATTTAATAACCATGTGACATTAACATCTCACTGGTAATAATCCAAATACACAAACGTATTGTCCCGAGTTCTCTTTTTTTTCACTTAACTTTATGTATAATAGAATGAAACCATCTTTCATCAGTTTGATTTTATTGAATATTTTGTAATTGTCCACACTGCCTATTTCCTATTTACTTTATAATGGAAAGAGATTTTTTATTTATTTATTTATTTTTTTTCTTATTAATTATTGATCATATATGTTGAAACTATGTGTTTTTTTATTTAATTAAAATAAAATTTCATTTTTTTTATTAAATTAAATTTTTTTATTAAAATGATTTACTTCCTGTCTTGCAAGGTTTGCTAGGACTGTTACATGCTAAATAAAGCTCTCCATACAGAGCGTGTACATTATTACACACACTTTTTAATACATTTATTATTAGTCTTAGACTATGTGGAACATTCTCCACACAAGTTCCTTTGAATGTGTTGTTACCATAGAAACAGTATCATTTTAGAAAGAGTGCATTATTTTAAACCATTATTATTCATTTATATTATAGCCAGATTTATTGGAGTTATAGAAAAGAAATCAACAAAATCCAAAAGCAACAATAAAAATGTTCCAGTATTCCTATTTATTTGCTCTTTACTTGTAGTTGAGATAGGTGCCAGCATGAAAAATATTTCAATTCAGGAAGTTATCAAAACAACATATAGTAGAACGTGTGTGTGTGTGTGTGTGTGTGTGTGTGTGTGTGTGTGTGTGTGTGTGTGTGTGTAAAAATGCTTTCTGGTAAGCAGGTGGTGTCACTAATGAGAAAAAAATATTTCATTGAACTCAAATGCAGAACCGTGGAAAGTATGTATACCCCTTACCGGTTTGTCACTGTATAGCCTGTTTGTAACATAAGGAGGACAGATTTGTTTTAAGATGAAAAATACACAAGTATTAAAACAAACGTAATTCCCCAGACCATGCATTGATGCATGAAGAATGTGGATCTTGCTTCATTTCTTTAAATATTTGGTTAAAAAAATGTTCTGAAATGCTTATTCCAGCTAGCATGTACGTCTTTCCTATGTAGGTTGAATTTCTAATTAAATCAAACATTACATTTTAGTCTAAGCCTGTAATCAATAACTAAGATATTCATAACCATTTCTATTGAGGTATCCTGGAAAGAAAAAAAAAAATAAACGGATCTTACTCTTTATATAATAAACTGATATATTCTTATTATATAGAAGATTTACTTATTATATTATTTTATATTTACATGAATGGTTGTTCATATGTTTTTTTATATTTACCATTAAACGGCCACAATCTTAACAACCAGAAACAAGTAATTATTACCTGTTACTTATTTTTCTGCCTTCAATACAATTTTATAATTTAAATAATTGAACTTATGCAACAGCGCTGTTGAATTCTCAATACTGAATGGACAGTAGGCACTGAATAATCTTCTATAATAGCAGTTCTGGCAGCAGTGCAGCTGCAAATCACAGGTTTACTGTATATTAATGCACTCATTCTAATACATTGTCATTTCTATGACTTGCACTTGTCATGCCTAATAATAAACAAAAGAACTGTACGAAGATGTTCAGTTGAAAGATATGTATGGAGTCTCCAGTGCCAGTAATAGTCAGTAAGGAAATCTTTAGGACAGAGATTTTTACAGTTTGGAGGTTCTCAGTAACATGACAAGCTGTGTGTTATTAAATTAAAGAGAGAGAAAAAAAAGAGAGGCGTGTGAAGACCGTTTCTAACTGGTATGACAATGGATGTGTTGTGCTGGGAAAAAAAGGTAATCAACATATTGCTTTGGTATAAGTGTACTAAAACATTTCAATGCATACTGTTATAGGAAAATAATAAAACAATAACTCCCATTCATCACACTCCCCATTCTTCTTCATCTGGTTTGCTGAAGGCATAAAGAAAGGGAAAGAGAATGGGGAATGACATACAAACAAAGAATCACTCCAGCAACTCACCTGAGGTTAAAACAGGTTCAACAAATTGAGCTTTTATGAACCATAAAAGCCAGACAGACATATTTCGTAAGAGGCAAACTACACAGACACAGCTGTGCCTCACACTGGAAAATTTAAAGGTGACTCATGCTGTAGGAGTTTGTGAACTTATAACTTATGGGTTATGCTACTACAGACTCAACACAGACAGACCGTCTCATTGCTAAGGTTTATTTATATTTTCAGTACCAGTCAAAAGTTTGGAAACACCTTCATATTCAATTGTTTTTCTTTATCTTAATTACTTAAAGGAAACTTCATGTGTTTAAATGACTGCAATTGCTCTTTACTTAGTTGAGTGGTTCTTGACATAATATGGATTAGAACAGTTGTCCAATAGGCCTATTTATTGTGTACCAACACTACCTCCACACAACGTCTCAAACGCATTAAGAAAGGCAAGAAATTCCACTAATTATCTTTGTCAAGGCATGCCTGTTAATTGAAAAGCATTCCTCATGAAGCTGGTTAATGTAATGCCAAGTGTGTGCAAAGCTGCCATCAAGATAAATGGTGTGTGCGTTATTGCGTAGTTTTGATGTCTTTAGTAATGTTCTTGGAGTTTATGTGCCGGAACCAGGAAAAATTTGCAATTTTAAGGATCTGAGCATTTCTGTGAACTGCTAGAAGACTGGGTCTTCTCCAGAAAGAGCATCTCCAAAATGACAGATCTTGTGGAGTATTCCTGGTATGCAGTGGTTAATACATGCCAAAAGTGGTCCAAGGAAGGACAACCAGTGAACCAACCACAGGATCACTGATGCATGTTGGGAGCCTACCACCTATCTAAACATTGTTGCAGACCAAGTACACCCCTTCATGGCAACAGTGTTCCCTAAAGGCAGTGGCCTCTGGACTCACTGAATCTGATCTTAAAGGATCTGCTGCTGTTAGGACTTAATGTCCCAGATTTCACAGAAAATCTTCAGGGCACACTCAGTTATGGCTGATCAGTGGAGTCATTCTGTTGACAACAAATTTTGACCCTCTATCTGAATGTCTCAGCAAAATCAAGATGACCAGGCCATGTTTTTCCTGCCTTTAATTGTCCAGTTTTGGTGAGCCAGTGCCCACTGCAGCCTCATCTTTCTGTTCTTGGCTGACAGAAGTGGAACCTGATGTGGTCCTCTGCTGTTGCAGCACATCTACCTTAAGGTTCCACATGTTGTGCATTCTGAGATGCTTTTCTGCTCAACACAATTAAACGGAGTGGTTATCTAAGTTACTGTAAGTTAGTGGACTTTTAGTCCATTACATTTTAAAAGACAAATATTGTGCTTTTGTGTCCAGAACATTTCTGTGAAGGTTCCCATTACTCAGACTTTGAAGCATAGTTTAAAAGTCAGCAGATACATTTCCTTTTCTTTTTCTGCGCAGTAGGGACTTTCTCCTTCTCAGGTTTGCACAGTAGAATAGAGGGACAAGCCACATCTTTGTTAGCCCCACCCCCTTCTCTGGTAGAAATGATGAGAAGAATATGGGCACATTCTCCAACTCTGTTTAATACATCTATCCAGAGAACCTAAATCGTTTCAGCTGGAGAATTTAATTAATACAGATGCATCTAGGAAGGACATTTATCACATTAACTGGAAATCTGCCGACAGATGGACATGACTAATGCAGAATGAGCTGGGAAGTGAGCTCTCCAGTGTGAGTTAAAACTCATTATTTGGGATGCATGGCTATTCTGAGCACATTAACTACTTACAAAACTACTTACTGTGCAGATATCAGAGTACAGAGAACTAGCTGTTTGATTTAGACACTGTAGATGGAAAGACGGTTCACATGAGAAAAGTGATATCCAAAATCGTTCTGCAGCCAACCCGCAGACCTGCTAGACCTGTGCTTACACCTGTTTTTATAAAGTGGATGGTTGACCTAATCAATCTGACAGGGCACACCTGGGCAACAAGAGCACCTGTCAGTCATGCGTTCCAATAATTTTGATCACTTCGAAAATGGGTGGGCTCAAACAATATTTTCTGTGTTCCAAGTTGTTTAACACATACAGAAGTAAAGATCAGGAAATTATAACTGAAATTCTGACATTTGTTCCCTCAACACACCAAACTCTCTTGAAGTTAATAACAAAAAACACAGCTTATCATGTAATCAAGAATCCACATAAAGAGTAAAATCCGCTGTCCTAAAGACTGTGTCAGGAAGCAATGTAACAATGTGCTCACACTGGAGATTCCTTCCATAAATGTTAAATAATCATATCAATAATTATACACCGTTCATTGTTAAATAACCACACATTTTATCTGTTTATTATTAGACTTTTAACATTGTGGATTCTTGGCCAATAATATAAACCCCTGATTTGCACCTGCATTACTGTCAGAGCTGCTGGCGTAGAAACTGAATCAACACCTTATGACCAAACAGAATGAAGAATTCAACAGCACTGTGGTATAAATTTAGCTATTTAATCTACAAAATACTGCCTGTGGAATGATACATCTAACATCTTTCAATTATTAATGTTAATCTTTATTATTATTGTTTTTGTTCTTGTTGTAAGGCTTAATTTGGCCAAAGGGTTTTATAAAGAATAATTCAACAAGAATGGATACTGGATTTGAATACGGATCACCATGACCAGAAGTTACTCAACAGCTTTTGACCAATCTAAATCAAGAATTTAACACCACTATAGAATAAACATATATGTGAAATATTGATGTGTCATTTTAGTTCAGCATACTTAACTTTTATGTCTGGGAAGACTGTCCCACATAAAATGACAACAACAACAACAATAATCATCATCATCATCATCTGATTATTTAGTCTGTTGGTGGTTACATTTTAAGACCAAAAGGCTGAAGCTGTTAGATTTAATATTTCATAAAAGGCCGGGAACTTTCCGGGTTTTGGTGTTGATTTCTTCTGTCACGTATTCCTTCTGACACCCTGTCAACACCATGCTGACTAGTGGCTTTGATGCCGCTGGGGTTTTCCTCCTCCTGAACAATGTGAGCATTCACTGATGACATTAACGCTGCGTTCTTCACTCTGCCAGCTGGACACTTATGAACCACCGATCCAGTCGAATGCTTGGCATCGGAATCCTGGGAATGACCACTGACCTACACCAACACTGAGGTCGAATTTATAGACCACATCAAAAGCATGCCCATGTGTGTTTGCAAGGCTGATTCCCAAAGGGCTCCCTACGTACATGACACAAAGGATGTAATAATAGCTTCTGTCTTCTTTTGTAGTGTACTATAGGTCCACTAGAGAGCCACTTAAGCAATTAGCCCAGGTTATCACATAACTTTTCCTTATGTGTCACAAATTGATTAAATTTGACTAAAAATAATAATTGCCAAACTATTTAAAATGAGAGGAAAAAAAACAAGACAAAATAAATGCTTTTAGAAATGTATTAAAGTAAAATTATTTTAAACATTTAATGGACAAATTAGTGAATGAATTCTTTAATTAAATAATTAAATTAATTAGTCATTCGATTCTTACATACATCTTCTGATGCAACTTGGGCACATCATCAGTGATGTAACTTGGGGTCCTCGGGTGTTTCGGGCCTTTCAACATCAGACTCACCCAGGTGACCCAGCCGGGAATGATCAGTCCCCAGCTTGTGCCCAAGTAGCAGTTGTATTCCACGGATCGTCCACGCTTGATCCACAGCCATCTGGATGCCTTTTCTGCGGCATCTGTGATGCTCCTGATGGCTCTTCGCATCTGCAGCCCTCCCAACCCCAGGCGCTTCAATACCTGGTGGTATCTTCCATCGGGTCTTCCATCCTCTGCTTCGACACTCGCCTACCAGTCCCTCATACTTCGCTCCTTCCTCTCAAGACCACTTGTCTTGTTGTTTATGATACCAGGACCATGTCTGGCCTGAGTGTGGTCACTGTGATGATGTCTGGAAATTTAAGCTGCTTCCCAAGGTCGACTTTCAGCTGCCAATCGCGTGCTGTTGCCAGGAGTCCCCCTGTTGGGCTTGGGTGCTGCTGTGGCTTCTCCCCCATTTTAACAAAGGCGATGGATTGCCTTGTTGGATGTTGCTGCCGGCTGTGAGCTATCCCTGTGGTGATGATCTCAGCTATAGCCCTCAACACCTGGTCGTGACGTCAGCGATAGTACCCCTCTCCCGAGGCTTTTGGGCAACAGCTCAGAATATGCTCCAGAGACCCTCTACTCTGTCACTGGGAACAAGCTGGAGTCTCTGCTAGGCCCCAGCAGAACAGGTTGGATGGGCTAGGGAGGGTGTAAACCTCATAAACCAAATAAAATTTTATTCATGCATTTCATTCCCTTCCTTTAACGTCGTTCAACACCACAGAGTGTTGTGATGAAGAAGTTACTGCTACCACCCAAAAGTTGATTAATTTCCTATAATATCAGTCTTAAAGTGTTTTATTTATCATATGCTGCAGCAATTACACAGTGATTACACTTTTTAATTTATTAATGGATGCCATGTCATACATTTATCCATTTACAGCTCATTTAATGTTGAGAAACAACCAGGAAACAAGTCAATTCCTGTTCTCACTTAAGTTCAAGCATCTATAAACAGCTGTTCCCTCTGTCATTTCCTTTATATTCTAGCACATTAATTTAAACCTGTGATTTACTGCTGTCAGCGCTAATGTCATGGAAAATTAATCAACACCTTCCTACAAATCTGAAGTGAGACAACTATGAGCATGATAATAATAATAATAATAATAATAACAATAATAATAATAGTTATTGTTTTTGTTTTTATTTATTTAGTCATTCATTCATTCATTTAGCTTGCTCGTTTTTAACGCTTGAGTAAAAATGAGACTTTTAGTTTGAAATTATTACAGCGCCACACGAACACCGGACAGTGCTTCAGGAAGAATACCAAATACACACTTCCTGCACATGTTAAGAGCTAGGTAGGGAGCAGAAGCCACTATTTTATACCCTATCAGGAAATTTAAGTAGGCAGTAAGGAGCTATTTGTAATTCAGTCCACGTGAACAGGGCGCAAAGGAATATTTCATGTCAGAATATAAACACGTCAAATAATAATTCACTACAGCCGTTACACAGCTATGTTCTAGCTTAATTTTGCACTCTGTATTTTTTTTTTTATACTGGTTTTGTGTGAAGGTCATCAGAGTCAGGGTGAGCCGGTGAGAATGGCACCACTTCCGGGTGCGGAGCTCGTGCGGACTCCGGTGCAGCTTTACCGCTACCTGCTGCGCTGCTGCAAGCTGCTGCCCAGTCCTGCCATGCAGGCACACTACCGACACACCGTCCGACAGGTACTGAGCACGTCATACTGAGTGCAAAAACACACCAAGTCTGCCATAATCACACGTCTGCAAAAAGCACAAGTGCACAACACTCAATACGAGTAGACATGGGTAAGCAAAACAAAACTGGACATCTGATTTGTCTGCCTAATGTTTCATTCAGTGTTTACAGTGTAACGCTTATACGCACCCAAAGCTACATGTTCTAGGAAGTGGCTTATCCATGCTGAAATGGTCACAGGAAGTCGCCAGATGACGTCAGAGAGAAATCAGCATCCATCCATTATCTATAGCGCTTTATCCGTCTGGGTGGCGGGGAAGCTGGAGCCAATCCCAGCATCTTGGGGCGA
>JAQQZR010000003.1:2434146-2449096 GCA_030068235.1 Notoglanidium macrostoma
CACAGAAAGGCACCCTGGGTGACCCGGGGATCGAACCCAGAACCTTCTTGCTGTGAGGCGACAGTGCTAACCACCGCGCCACCCGAAATTAGCATGTTCATTCAATTAATGAATATTTGCATATTAATCCATGTCATATGATGATTGAAGACGTTCAGAATAGAAAAGAACCGAATGAAATGTTTTCCTGGAGGTGGGAGGAAACCAGGGAATTCAGAGGAAACCCATACGTATACATGTGAAGCTCCACACAGACAGTAAACCGAGATTAAGAGCATTAAGAGCACTGTTTATGCTTTTACAAAATAAACTGGGTCCCCCCACCCCCGGGAATTGTTACCAGATGACATCACAGACTAATTTGCATGTTCATTGAATCATCATATCAATCAATTGCATAACAGATTGTGTTATCCTGTACAGAGTTACAACAGCCATACAGATGAGGACGACCCGGAACGGATTCGTATGATCATCCAGCGAGCTATTTCTGACGCTGACTGGATCTTAAAAAAGGTACACACCCCTGAAGTGTTTTTTAGACTTGCTATATGTTAGGAAACATGAGGTTTAAACAGAGAGGGTCTTTATGGACATTTAGGTTTTCTTTTTTTTTTTTATGGCTACTGATACATGCTGTAAAGTTGTTACAAGGTTTTCTTGATTCTGATTGGTCAGGAGGTGGTGATTCATTTTCTATAACAGCAGCTCTGTAAGTAATTGAGCTGCAAATCACATATTTATATTAATGTGCTCGTTAAAATACGTTATTGTTTCTATAATAAGAATTCACAGGACTTGTACAGTAGCTGCACCACATGAGTGTGATTTTTCATATGGTGACGTTTACTCAGATTTTTTTTTTAACATTTAAATAGAAAATCTTAAATTTTGGCAAATTATTGTGATATAGGAGGAACTCCAGGACATGGGAACAGTAGCCCCACTTAATCACACCACCCCATCATTGATTATTCTCCTTTAACAGCATGACACACAGCATTTTAGTTTTTACATATTATTTATCCATAGGTGAATTAAACGTTCTCTGTTTTTTTCGCAGTATATCAACAAGGCAGGATCTCCAGGTCAGGATGAAACAGGACAGAGCAACTCTGATCGAAGGTGATGCTACGCCGGACTGCTTTAAAGCTTACTGAAATCTGTGTCAGGCTTATTACCAGTCATTATTTTAGGTGCCAATGGAATAATGTAGTACCAACTGTACTTAAAAAGAACTTTGTATTAAATTTTCACACAAATACAGTTCAGTAAATACTAACGCCTCAGTTTTCCATGCGGTTAGCTCATGGATCTCTGGTTGCATCATTTGAATAATCTGTATTCATGTCCATTTTATACAATGACTAGCCTATCTAAAAAACATTGTGAGCTTTGATTTGTCAGCACTGATTAAAACCTACAGCTGAAATGTACAGTATGATGTTTTTTTTTGGACTCTTGTACCATCTGGCCATTCAAATGGCAAAAAATAGTCATACCCAGTGATCAGCAATTTGTCAAATCACATAATTATTTATTTCTCTCAGACTAATTACAGAAAAACATGGTCTGTGTGCTTTATTAAATAAAGACATGAATCATAATATCCTAGGGTTCTTATTCTGTAGAATCATTTATTTGGTTAATGAATATTTGATGCATTTTAATTTGCCACTGTTGTTAATAATAACTTATAATAACCGTGATAACCATTTAAACCTCTGTACACTTGGTCTTTAGAGACGTCGGACACTTATTGCTGATATTAACTTGACTCCTGTAATATTGCCTCCTGTTACTATTAAAAAAATGTTCATTCATAAATTAATTTTATGCATTGTGGAAATTATTATATATTGAATTGGGCAATTTGTTGAAATGGTTGATTGACATCCTTGGTTAATTTGGTTAACTTGAATCTGAAATTTCAAGAAGTAGAAATGGTAGAAGGGTCATTTAGTGGCCTTCTACATACTACATTAGTCAGTTAAACAGACAATGTATGTCTTTTCTGTTTCAAACCTTTGAATATGAGATCCGATCAAAAAGTTCTGAGACTGTTCCTGTTGTGGACGAACGGCGCGCGGTGCGGTCAAGGTGATTTCTCAACTTTGACACGGAATTTGATGTTTGATCTCTTCTCAAATTTGAGGTCCTTAGTAAATTAGCACATTGTCACAAAAAACGTGTGTAACACAGGTCCCAATGTTGACAGTGCGACATCACGTGCCATATTGAGTCATTAAAGTCACTGCTTACTCCTGCTGCATGTGCATGAATGTGCCTTGTTCCACTGGTTTGCAACAGGAACAGTCTCGGAGTGTTACAGATACTTATTACAGATAATAAGGCTTTGCATACTGTAGACATGGTTTGCATGAAGCTTATAGAAGGTTTATTAAGTAGCAAGATTTATGTCATGCTGTTTAATTTTGTAGGAGAGCTTAGTGAATCATGTTTAAAAGTCATCATTACTGATGACGCACAGGCACAAAATTGTTAACCTTTTTTAACCTGGCTTTTTCTCAATGAATGTGAGCATATTTGACTGTGGAGATTTTTTGCCAGTGATGGGACTGCAAAAACTAAAATAAAACAAAAGAGAGCAAACAGGCTTTTGCCAAATATGTACTTATTTGCTTTGATTGACCTATTGTACCTTTGGTGTGCTGGCCTAGCATGAAAACTTCTGATTTGAACAGCCCTACCTACACCATCAGTGCTTGGACCCCTTATAGAAATAGGATATGGATTCTTTTTGGTTCTTGGACCCCTTGGATTTCTGCAAATTCTATACATTTTGTTCTTTCATTATTGACCGTCATATTGATGTGAACTTTGTAAAGATCGTTTTATTTCTCTGAACTTTATAAGAAGAAAAACTCTAAAGTCTTATTGTACACATGGAACAATGTGAACCTTTATAACACTTTAAAAGTTTTAGCGCATGATTGAAGTACATTTACGGCTCTAAGAGTTTTAGGAAGTCGATATTTGAATTCCACTTTGTGCCAAAATATTAAAGTAATTTTAGATTTTCAAATGATATCTAAGTGTTCTGTTTGTTTATACAACTACACGGCAAGGAAGCAGATTATTGTCTTGATTTCTTTTATGAACTGAAGTAATGATAGAAATTTTCAACCTTGTTACATTTCTTATCATTTATTTTTTTCCTTTTAAACATGGTGTTATTCCATAACATGAGTAATGTAAAAGCCTACAATTCAGAGTAGTGCTCTCATCTCCTTATCCCCTCTCCCCATGAGTTTGACATCTCAAGAGTTTGGCACTTGTTTTCTGTGCCTTCTGCCCCAATCAGAAGCAGGTGCAGTGTATAAAAGGAGCAAAAAAAATGTAATATGCTCACAATGCTGTACACTGATCACGAGCTGGCATCTAAAGTATAAGGTAAACACAGGTTGTTTTATATGTTTGCATAATTCCTCTGGCTACGTATAATAATAAGAATAATAATAAGAAGAAGAACGTCTTGAGTTATTGTCTTGAGTGCTATTATTAATATTATTCTTATTAGTAGTAGTAGTATAACAGTGCATATATATTATTATAACAGTAGAAACTGCATTGGAAAAGTTATGGGGAAGAAACTTTGTCAAGGTAAAAGAAAGGACCTCCAGCAGACTCAACTAAATAAGGTCAGTAACCTGAAGTAGCTTTTTGCCGATATGAGACACAATCTAATTAAAACAGCATAAGATAGATAAAGTAAAAATGAAGTGATACAACTTACATGAAGGCGATATAAATGTTTTGGATGGTCATTAACAGGCGGCAAACAGGAGTGGACGGTGTCCTGTAGAGCTCCATGTGCGCAATCTTCAAAGTGGCTCACGATACCAAGACACGCTTTATCACAGAGCCAGCAAGGTGAGTCAACTTCTAAATAACTGAGACCAATCTATGGCTTTGGGGGGGAAAAAACACATTACTTATCAATGTATTTTTAGTACTACTTACTACTATTTGCTATGCATTGTTATAGAATGCTGTTTATTATTGTACTATTTAGTAACGTTTACTATTTAATATGGTAATATATACTACCTGTTGTTACCATATTCCATGTACAGTATCATAGTATTATTTACTGTTCCTTTTCTATTTAATAAAGTACTGTTTAGTACTACACCATACAATAAACTATGACACTATTTAGTACTCTTTACATGTAGTACTATTCAGTGCATATTACCATGGCAGATTTAGTAGTTAATAAAATGATGTTTACGACTACACCATACTATTTTCTATAGAGCTATTTAGTACTGTTTATGATTATTATTATTATTATTATTATTATTATTAGGTCCCAAGTGGTGCAAGGACCCTGTTGAAATCCCTCTGATTATTAAATGAATTGCTTTTTTGAGGGTCTAAATATTCCAAAACTCATGAAACTATCCACATGCATCAGACTTAGCAAAAAGTTACATCTTATGGGTCTTAAGTGTGGATGTGGCAAAATGGCTCCATAGTGCACACTACTATATTTCAATGAAGCAGCCATGGCACCATGTTTCCCCTATACGTTCACAATTTGGTAGACATGTGTAACAAGGTGCACAAAAAAGCCTCTTGGAGCTCCATCCTAAACCAAACAGGAAGTCAGCCATTTTGAATTTACGGTGCGATGTCTGCACTATCTGCAGTGTTTGCACATTTGTACACATGCACTTTATGTTGTCTTCTGTTGCACACTTTTGTACTTCTGTGTTGTCCTATATGTAGCACCTTGGTCCTGGAGGAACGTTGTCTCATTTCACTATGTGCTGTATGATCTGTATATGGTTGAAATGACAATAAAAGCCACTGAATTTGAACTTGAACAATTTTGCCACAATTGTTACCATTTCTAGCCACAGTACTTTAAGAAACTCCGCCTAGAGAATTAATCATATCCACTTCATATTTGACTCACAACACATTTGTCACTCACTTAATTGTATCAGATTAAGCTTTTGTTATTCATAGTTCTTTGGCCTGAGCCATGAGTGCTTGAAATTCCAGGGTCTGTGCTGCAAGCCAAAAGTGTGTGAGGGCTCCATACTGAACCCGAAGTCTCTAACTCGCCCTCCTCCCATTTCCCCACCTTCCTCCAATGAGCTCCTCGTGCAGGCCATTGACTTCATTAACCAGTACTACAAATGCTTTAAAAGGTAGGCATTATCTAAGCATTTGTGGATTTACATATAAGGAATGTTTTAATCAAGGTTGCCAAACTGAACATTTTCTAGCAAACATGGATTATTTTTAACCACACGAACCTGGAAAAAAATGGCCAGTAGACTGAATTTAATTGGTGTTGGGATCATTTATACTTTGAAAGCATGATCTGGCTGACAAGCCTAATCACAACTCATTTGTATTCATCATTTAACACAGCCCTAAAATAGATGAGCATTTGGCCCGGGTTAATGAGGTTGCTCAAGAGATTGATGTCACTGGATCTTATCAGCTAACTACCGAAGAGCTTGTGTTTGGAGCCAAGCAGGCTTGGAGGAATGCACCCAGGTGCATTGGCAGAATTCAGTGGTCCAATTTGCAGGTTTGAGACTTTTGAAGTTCATATTCTACTTTCAAGGTGATGATCACTATACATATGACAATATTCTCTCGTCTTCAGGTGTTTGATGCACGGAAATGCAGAACACCAGAGGACATGTTCCAGTTTCTGTGTGCTCATCTTAAATTTGCTTCTAATGGAGGCAACCTGAGGTATGCATATTTTTATAGTTGTTGTATGTTTTAAATAAATCACTTAAAGTGTGCTGTTAGAGGGAATTAGTCAATGTTGATTATTTTCCTATTACAGCAGGCCACAGTTTTATTTGTCTTATACCATCAGAATTTTTATTCATTAAAGTATGACACGTAGTACTTTTGATCCAATTATGGTTTCATAGTTTCATTTTATGTTGTGGAATGCCAAAAAGCAAGTTAAAAAGACAAAACAAAAAAGACCAAGAGACTGGAAAGATCTTCTGTCCTATACAAATTTTCACTTGTCTAAAAACGTATTGATTGTTACACAACCGAGACAATGGAGATGCCTTCCATGAATCTTAAATAAACATCACCTTACAGAAAACCTAAACATATTAATAATTATACAGTCCCTTTCAAATGGCAATGGCAAGGCCAATTCTTTTGTTTTTGTTATACCCTAATTATACAATTTGTAGGTGAGCAAACATATTAGAACAAATCGGGACAGTTTTAAAATAAAGTAAATTAAAAAACACTTAATATGTGGTTGCATTTCACTTGCTTGCGATAACTGCATCAAACCGGAGACATACTAGCATGTCCAAACTATTACATTCTTCTTTCGCAATACTTTTCCAGGCTTGTTTTTCAGCTTCTTTCAGTTGTTGTTTGT
This sequence comes from Notoglanidium macrostoma, assembly GCA_030068235.1. Taxonomy (NCBI): domain Eukaryota; kingdom Metazoa; phylum Chordata; class Actinopteri; order Siluriformes; family Auchenoglanididae; genus Notoglanidium; species Notoglanidium macrostoma. The sequence goes on from JAQQZR010000003.1 coordinate 2,440,553, forward strand.
TTTTAGGGAGTTCTCCCTTCAGTCTTCTCTTCAGGTGGTGAAATGCATGTTTAATTGGGTCAAGGTGTGGTGACTGACTTGGCAAGTCTAAAACCCTTCACTTTTTTCCCCTGAAAAAGTCTTTTGTTGTGTTGGCAGTGTGTTTTGGGTCATTGTCTTGCTGCATGATGAAGCTCCTCCCAATGAGAATGGATGCATTTCTCTGTATTGGCAGACAGAATGTTTCTGTAGACTTTGTAAACGTCTGTAGAATTCATTCTGCTGCTATGTTCATGAGTTACATCAACAATAAAGATTAGTGAACCCATTCCAGAAGCAGCCATGCAAGCTCAAACCATGCGATTACTTAAATCGTACTTGACCAATGAGCTCATATGTTATATGTTTTGGATCAGGGACAGATCCTTTCTTTCTCCACACTTTGGTCTTTCCATCACCTTGGTAGATGTTAATCTTGAGTTCTTTCCAGAACTTTTGTGGCACATCTCTGCTTTTTGAATTCTGCGAATTCCAATCTGGCCTTCCGATTCTTATTGCTGATGAGTGGTTTGCATCTTGTGATATGGTTTCTATATACCTGCTCTTAAAAACTAAAAAAAGTTTGGTTGTGATACTTTCACCTGGATGCCACAGACTGTTTTTTTTTGGGGGGGGTTTCTGTTATCAACTGCTGTAGTTTTCCTTGACTGACTTGTTGGATGTCTGGTTGGTAGAACACCAGCAGTTTCATTCTTTTTCAGGACACTTCAAATTATTGCACTGGTTATGCCCGATATTTTTGCAATAGATCAATTTTCCCTATTTTCTCAGCTTCAATGTAGCTTGATTTTCTCCCAAACAACATTCTCTTTTGGTCTTCATGTTGGTTTATCCTTCTTAACAACAAGTGCAGTCTATACAGGCAAAACCCAGATGAAAGCTCAAATTCTGTCCTCATATTCATCTTTTCATCTCAAACCCAAATGTCTTTAGTGTATACCAAAAAAAAAAAAAAAAATTTCCCTTGCCATTACAGTACTTTCAGCGAGAACGGTTTGTTGATTTGTTAAATTACATCATCCACCATACAAGTCCCTGGGAATGAGCCATTATTATAAAAACAATAATGCATTATAGCTAGCACATTAATATAAACATGTGATTTGCCTTGCAGCCGGCATGTTCTGATCAATCAGATTCGAGAATTAAGCAGTGCTATGTATAATTGTTATTATTTAACAGGTCAGCCATCACTGTGTTCCCACAAAGAACTGATGGACAGCATGATTTCCGAGTTTGGAACAGTCAGCTCATTAGATACGCTGGCTATCAGATGAAGGATGGCCAAATTATAGGAGACCCTGCTAATGTGGAATTCACTGAGGTATCCACAAGTCACACATTATCTAATATCAATTAACTGCTGTTCATTGACGAAAACACATTAATTCGTCTTGACTTTCTTAAAGCTGAGCCCATTTTTGCTTGTTTAATTTAAATCACTGCCTTCTAACAGATTTGTGTCCAACTTGGATGGACACCAAAGTATGGGTCCTTTGATGTGCTGCCACTGATCTTGCAGGCCAATGGAGAAGATCCTGAGCTGTATGAAATTCCTGCAGAGTTGATACTGGAGGTTGATATAGAGCACCCACAGTAAGTGATAACCACCTTATAAATATTTCAGTAATTTCTTAATAGCTCTAATTTGTTTTTAAACAATAGGACTTTGGGTCAAACAGATTAACGGCTTGTTTGGTAGTTCGATACTATTCAACAAACCTGACACAAATATGCCATGGCGGGGTTTTTCACCATAGCATGCAGAACCATATAAATAAAGCATTTTTCAGAGCAGTTTTCAGAGACAAAATAGTATTTGTAAAGTTACTCTACTTGTTCAGACTAATTCAAATTTCAGTGTGTGAAATGTAAACACATGACTTAAAAAAGAAAATTCCTGATGGTAATATTTATATGAAATAAGATATGGCTGTAGCAACATTCTTTGGTTTCATAATGGAAAATTTATGAACAGCACTTACATAAAGAATTATAATTTGCTGCTATTTTGTGAAGGCACTAATAGATGGGAAAAAAATGTTAGACAAATCAACATGTTTATTTACTTGCTCTGTTTATCTCAATGGTGTTTATGCAGCGCACAAAGACTCTTCACTGGGGTGTTTAAGGTCACATAGCTTGCTTTCTACTTGAGGGTGAAACTCCAAGTAAATCTCTAGGCTCTGAGAACATGAATGTTCCCAGTCATTCTTGTGCTTTTGAAGGGTCTGAAGTAAAAGAACCTTTAATTCAACAAATCCTTCAAAATCAGGGTTAAGTGGAAAAGCCATTTGTCCTTAATTAAACCACTCATTTCACCCATTCATGCATGAGAACATAACAAAATGACACCATCACGTATTAGCTTTCTTGAACACTATGTGAATTTCAGTGAAGTGCTTATTACTGGAGCCCACAAGATACAACGATCAATATGGTATGACCAAAATCCTTCTAGGAAAGTCTGGCCACTTGATGGCCATCTTGGTGACACACTCGGGCAGTTATTTTCAGTCATAAAAGAGACCAGGCTTCTACCAAGTTGTGTGTAATTATTCCCTCCTTGAACTATTACACGTTTTGTGATGTTACATCCAGGAATGAACATGGACTTACCTGGCAATATATGCCACGTATCTACTCAAAATAAACCATAATATGGAAGATTGCATAAGCAGGGCTGGGAGGGTTACTTTAAAAACCTATTCTGATATAATTACTAATTACTTGCTAAAAAAATGTAGTCAGTAACCTAATCTAATTATCACAAAATTAAAGTAATGTAACTGATTATTTGCCGTTTCTTTTGGATTACCTCAATACCAGATTCATTACCAAAGGCAATACATTGCATTATACATACAATACCAAAGGCAGAACTTGCACTGTACTTTGATGTTGTTCCCCTTTTCTGATTTAAAGACAAAATAATGGCAAAATATCGACCCAGTGAACACATTTTTTCAGCAGAGGTCATGATAATGAATTGGTGACTGTAAGATTAGCTCTGATTTCACTCGAGACCAGAGTGGTGATGTGAGACTCGTGAAATGTTGTGTGTACATGTACATGTAGTATATTGTTCTTATTTAGGGCTGCAACTACTGATTATTTTGAATATTTTTTATTATTCTTTAATTATTTTTATTCAATTTTTAGAGTGTTCATTGAATAATCTTTCCTTGATTAATCAATTGTTTATTTTTTTAAATATATACAAAAGATATTTATTTGCAGCATTTTAATCAGCACTACTACAGAGCTTCTTCTTAACTAGGCTTAATTAATAGCAGGTCATTAATTACAGCATTTATCAGTCTATAATCTGTCACAGCATGAGAATATTATTAAGTTCTCATGTCGACCAAATGAACGTTTATAATCTTTCAGTATAAGCATTACATATGAATGGTACTGAATAAACACTCAAACTATCTCAAGGTGATGGTATGTAGCCTACATCGTTTACTGCTTATCTCTTTTTTAATCACTTACCACACTTTATCATTCTGTATTTCAAGCCATGATTTGTTCAAAGTCAAAATAAAGATAAAATAAATATCCACTGCCTGTTTCACTACCTCACTGAACCTCTCTGATGCCAAGTTAATTTTGCTTGCTGTGTGCGCACGAGGTGAATAATTTTCAGTGTGTGGAATCGACTCCATTTTTATTGATTTCCTTGATTAGTTGTTCCAGCCCTTATGCATTTTAACATTGTAATCTGTAAATAATCCCCATTTTTATGAAATGTATTGGTATTCTGATTACAGCTTTTTTTCTGTAACAATAATGGAACACAGTTACCCTTTTTTGTATCCTAATTATGTAATGCCGTTCCATGTAGCCCGTTACTCCCAAGGCCTGCTGCATAAGTATTCATCCCTATTGCTGTGAAACCCTGAAATTAGTTCTGGTGCATCAAGCTGCCTTCAGAATACAGATAATTACTTAAATGGAGCCAACCTATTTGCATTTAAAATGCCATGTGAACTCATTATAAATACACCTCTTCTTGGAAGACCCTGAAGTTTGTAAAAGAACATACCTAAACAACCAGCATCACAAAGATCAAGGAGCAATCAAAACAAGTCCAGAGCAAAGTTCTGGAAAAGTATTTTGAACATCCAGTGGCCCACCATTAAATCCGTTATTATAACATGGCAAGAATACAGTACAGGTCTGCATTGAGGAGTTCACCATAACCAGTGACTGGCAAAGAGGGCATTAGTAAGAGAAGCAATGAAGCCCAAGGGTAGGTCTCAAAATGATGCTACCACCACCATGCTTTACTGTATGGATGGTGTTCTCAATACATGGATGAACAAGAAATGGATTGACATTTAAAAGATGGATTTAAAATTGTTGTATATAATGTAATATGCCCTGACTCTGTGCATGCATCAGTGTGAGAATCTGATAAGCCAAATGTTTTATGCTGAGGGATAATACTTACGTAATACAGTACTACATTAAGTATTACATGCTGCCCCATTCATATTATAAGGAATGGGTTGTCTCTACTCATATCATTTCTGGTATAAATGAGCAAAGACAATGCATATGGTATTGAGTTGGGGTATATAATTTGGTAAAATGTAGTGCCTATCATGTTATGTTGTATTCTCACCATCAGTTGAAAGTGGAAATGAACTTCAGGGACGAGCATTTACCAAAATAACAAGCAAAAGGTATCATGAATCATGATTTTGTGTGGCTAACTAAAGTAAAGTAAAAGAAACAGAAAATACAAAATATTCTACCCTAAATGCACAGCCCCAAAACATGAGAAAAGGGTGATCAAAAATAAATGCTGCTCAACCTCTACAGATCCCACACAAATTAATCACGTTATTATCTACCGCAAAGTAAAGATGAAAGCCACAGAATACTGTAGGTAGAAAGCAAGGTCACCACTCTGGTAAGGTCAGATGACCCTTCTCGTCATGTCGGAAGAAAATGGCCCTTGAGTCAGTGATTCTCTCTCTAGTGCTTCTCCCTCATATTTTATATTCAGAGTGCCCCTGTTCAGCCAGTGGCAATGCTCCACATACTGTTGTGAAAAAAGGAAAGATAGTATAACCAGTATACAATAACAAAGAGCATTACGACAGATGATCCTCACATGAATATTTGTATTTTATATGCTCAGACCTGAGTACCTTATGATTCAACACTGATTGATGCAATTGTTTTAAATCCAGTTACGAGTGGTTCAAAGATCTGAACCTTAGATGGTATGCAGTACCTGCGGTGTCCAACATGTTACTGGAGATTGGTGGTCTGGAGTTCACAGCATGTCCCTTCAATGGCTGGTATGTGGGCACTGAGATTGGTGTTAGGGACTTCTGTGATGCTCAGCGCTACAACATCCTGGAGGTAAATCTATTTCACTCAGTGCAGGATAGATAGGTAGGGGTAAGGTGTACATAGTTTAAAACTAATTTCTATTTCAACTTCTACAGAGAGTTGGTCATTGCATGGGGTTGGATACTCACAAACTGTCATCACTGTGGAAGGATGAGGCTCTGGTTGCCGTTAATGTCGCTGTGATTCACAGTTTTCAGGTAAATATTTTAAAGTAAAGAAAAAAACATTTTATTTTATTTACTTAAAATAAACCTACTTTTCACTACAGTAGTTTGCATTAAGGTCGACTTGATATAAGATTTAGATATACAGGATCCAAACTCCAAATTGACTGATTGCGTACTTTGTCACAAATTTATTTTTCTGTTGTTTTTCACTGCAGAAAAATAAGGTGACCATCACAGACCACCACTCTGCGACAGAGTCCTTCATGAAGCACATGGAGACTGAATTTTGTGTGCGTGGTGGCTGTCCTGCTGACTGGGTTTGGCTGGTGCCTCCCATGTCTGGTTCTCTGACCCCTGTGTTCCATCAAGAGATGATCAGCTACATTCTCTCCCCCTTCTACTATTACCAGGTAGCAAACAAACATGATTATTATAATGAATTGTTGAGGTAGCCTTATTCCTGAAACCATAGACTTCTATTTCATGAATAAACCCACTCTTACGGGGTCAAACCCCTAAACCATCTTCAACAACAACAACAAAAAGTTTACTGCAAGTTATTTCTTTTGCTGGTCTTGTGTTCATGATTATCTTTATTTGAAGCCTGATCCCTGGTTAACATATGCATGGAAAGATGAAAAGAAACAACTGAAGAAGCAAAGAAGAATAAGCTTTAAAGGTCTGATAAGGTGAGTTCTTTTTTTCCAACCAGATCGATGCCTATATATCTAACGTCTTTAAACATTTATAATTATTGGCTTTTTTAAATGTTTGATGAGTATGTCATTATATGTGAATTCTCTTTCTCCAGGGCAGCAGTCTTCTCTCAAATCCTCATGAAATCTGCTTTGGTGAAAAGAGTGCCCTGCACCATTCTCTATGCTACTGAAACAGGAAAATCACAGACCTTTGCCAAAAAGCTCAAATCAATACTCAGTTGTGCTTTTAATCCCAGGGTAAAAGTTTGCTACCTTCAAAGAGTGAATATGAAAATAATCCATAGACACTGTTATGGACTGAATGAGCATTGTTTTGCTGTTTTGTTTGGGATAAAGCTAGTTTGCATGGAGGACTACAATTTCCTGGAGCTTGAGAAAGAGTGTCTCCTAATGGTGGTGACCAGCACATTTGGCAATGGAGACTCTCCAGGAAATGGACAGGTATGGGCTCAAGTGTGCACAATAATGCTAGTCACATATATATCTGTGGTTCTATGGACCCAGGATAACAGCGATATAGATATTAATAAAAAATTTTTTTATCATCATTATTAATTGTGATTGTGGCATACCTTGAACCAAGCAACGTATTGGAAATTTTTCCTCTGCATCCAAGCAGTGAATACACATAAGTGAGAAGTGCACACATACACAAACACCCATACCCAGAGCACTGGGCAGCTCTATGCTACAGCGCCCAGGGAGCAGTTGGGGTTAGGTGCCTTGCTCAAGGGCACTTCAGCCATGGATGCTGAAGGAAGGGAAAGTGCTGTTCCTTCACTCCCCCAACACATTTTTCCTGCTGGTCCAGGGAATCAAACCAATCCCAGATCGGTCCCAAACTCACTTCTCTAGCCTTCAGGCCAGGGCTGCCCTTCAGTGATAATTGATAACAGATAACAGAGGTAGTGAGAATCACCTGAATATCTTATTGTGCAAATTATACATACATGCCAAGCCCTTTCAGTAAATGTAGTAGTGGCAATGGTGTTGGTAATAAGTTCTTCCCAGGTTAACCATGGTTCTGAGTGAGAAAGAGCACAGAGGGGGAGAACCATCTCATAGAGTGGCATATCTTAGCAGGAGCTGAGCATGCAGCTTGTTATCATGGTTATCATGATGATGTTCACCAGACTCTGCTCAGGCAAGCCCCCTGTGTCTTTCCTTCAGAATATATTAACTGTTGGTGTGAGGACTGGATGAACACCATACAGCCTGTAGGGTGCATACCAACAACATCAAAGAACACCCTGTCGATGCTGTATAAATGTATAAAACAATACAACCACAGGGCTAGAAATGAGATGAGATGAGATGAGATGAGATCATCACTAACTTTGTTGAGCAGGAACCCCATAGCAATGATCATAGTTACAAGCTGTTATGCAAATATGGTGTACAAGTGTAGAAAGAAAGGGAAGGATGGCTCTATCTGAATTTGCTGAAAGACCTTGCCAGGCATGTGCAGGCTGTGAAAAATGTTTAATCATGTTGAGCTTGTTATTTCATTATGACATTGAACACTACATATGAATAGTACATATTGAATTATCAGGAAACATGTTTTCCCCCTTTCCGAAGATGTTCAAGAAGTACCTTTTCAGCACTAAAAGTCTCAAAAACGTCAGGTTAGTATTTTCTGACACTTTTGGAAAAACCTTTTTTAAGAACCGGATATCTGACTAATCTCTTTCTGTTACACAGGTACTGTGTTTTTGGCCTTGGCTCTCGCATGTACCCTCAGTTTTGTGCTTTTGCCCATGCCGTGGATGATAAGCTTGCAGAGTTGGGAGCAAAACGAGTGACCTCAATAGGAGAAGGAGATGAGCTCAATGGGCAGGAAGAGGCTTTCTATTCCTGGGCTTGCACTATGTTCAAGGTTCACTGATCACCTTTAATAAACACAAAATTACATTTAGCAGCAACTGCTTGTGGTTCTTAAAAATGGTTTACATTTGTAGGCCTCATGTGAGGAGTTTGGCATTGAGAGCCATGTACTATGGGTGGAACTAACGGAGAGCTGGGACCCACTGAAACATCGTGTGCAGCCTGACAGCAGCTCATTTGAACGCATCACGGGTATTTTGAATAATTTCAGAAGTTCTCAATGGTAGTGAAATAAAAAAAAAAAAAAGCAAAATATTATGACATGGGGCGGCACGGTGGTTAGCACGGTCACCTCACAGCAAGAAGGTCCTGGGTTCGATCCCCGGGTCACCCAGGGTGCCTTTCTGTGTGGAGTTTGC
>JAQQZR010000003.1:2452800-2476906 GCA_030068235.1 Notoglanidium macrostoma
CCCCCCCCCCCCCGCCCCCCCCGCCCCCCCCCCCCCCCCCCCCCCCCCCCCCCCCCCCACCGGGGGCGAGTGGTACATGAAAGGACAGGTCCAGTCGACAATGGCATAGCAGGTCCAACTTGTACATGACTTTATTTATGAGGTGGAGAATTTTAGATGTACCTTGCATGGAGCTTCTTAAACCCCTGCATGTTTCTAAAGTACTTTGTGGACAGCCTTACATGTCACCAGGTTGAAACGGTGGGGTTTCTTCTCTGTGTCAGTCATCAAACGGTCTCTTCCTTCTAGCAAGCTGTTCCAATGGAGTGGGTAGAGGCAAGAGTTCACCAGCTGGGAGATTGCAGGGTATTTTAACATGGGCACATGCAGTACATCAATAAACAAATATGTAGATCTTAGTGATTATGTTTGGCCACCAATACCTTGCTTTCAAAAAGCAGAAAGTTCTCAGGTGGGGTGGAATGAATGTTTGATTTGGTAGACATGCAGAATGGAGTTGGTGCATTGGGGTTCTAGTGACAATGTCTCCCTGACAATGTCGCAGGTTATTGTCCTTACAAAGCAGGAGGGGGCATTATGGGTTCAGGACTCTGGTCCATGTTTCTCAGATGGATAGTCAGCTTTGATATTCATGAAGCCAGGCAGGTGAGTGAGTGTATAATTAAATCTGGCAAAGAACATAGCCCACCTGGCTTGGCAAGGGTTCAGGCACTTGGGTGTTTTCAGGTACTCAATATTTTTGTGGTCTGTGAATATCACGAATGGATAGGCTGCTCCCTTCAACAAGTGGTGCCATTCTTCTAGGATGAGCTTCACCACCATCAACTCTTGATTTACTATGTCATAGTTTTGTTCTGTTGCTGAAAGATTCTTGTGTCACTGGTTAGGGTTTGAGTTTTTCTCCCAAACACTGCAAAAATATGGCTCCCATTCCAGATTCAGAAGGATACAGTTCCACTATAAAAGGTTTCAATGGGTCTTGGTGCTGAAGACTAAAGGATGGGAGCTGTAGTGAATGCCACTTCAAGATTTTAGAAGGCCTCATGAGCTGCTGTGTTCCACTCCAGTTGCTTGGGTCCCTTCTTTAGGAGGGACATCAATGGGTTGGAGATGGCGCTAAAGCCTGGGTGAACCCTCAGTAAAATTTGGCGAACCCTATGAATCGTTGGACCTGTTTGATGGTCTTGGGTGTGGGCCATTCTGTGACTACCACCACCTTTGCCTTACCCATAGCCACTCCCATGGAGCCTGTAATCTACCCAAAAAAAGAGGTGGCGGACACATGGAACTTTCACTGCTTTAAGCAGAGATGGTTTGTGAAGAAGAGGAACAGGACTTGCTTAACATGCAAAACATGGACTTCTAGATTGATTGAATAGATTAGGAAGTCATAGATATATGTGATAAATTAGTGTCAAAAATTACATCACTAATATGACACTGGAAAACGGAGAGGGCACTTGAGAGCTTATGTGGCATAACACAGTACTCGAAATGGCCAGAGGTGGTGCTAAACATGGTGTTCCACTCATCACCTTCTCCAATTTGCACAATATTGTAGGTACTTTGTAGGTCAGGCTTGTTGTTGCTCTCCAATCTCCTTGCCCTCTGAGCTATGGTCAAAAAAAATCTTTGGAAAAGACAAAGATGAAGCTGTTGTAGGATGATGGTGATTCCCCTCCTTGAAAACAGAGGGTTTTTTCTGTGAACAGACTAAGGAACTGAGATGGAATTTTCTGCTGCTTGGAGACCCCATCTTGGCCAGAGAAGTACAGGAAGCACTGTAACAAGAAGCCTTTGCATTGATGAGTGAACTGGGGTGTGCAGCTAGGCCTCATTGTGAGATGAAAGCACAGGAGACTGCATTGGCGAGCATGTTCAGCTTACCCAGATACTGCTGCTGTTCTCCTACAATCATCCTTTGGGCTGCCATGGGTTTTTGCCAGTTTGCCTCTCCTGCTGCATCCATGGAAATGGTGAAGTTATCTGACAGACGACCAAGTTGGATTATAATGCAGGTTTGACATTTTATTGAAATCTAGGAAACATGAACCAGTGAAAACAGGCAACCAGTTCCAAATCTTAAGGCATACTTGTGAATCAAGTACAGGCTTAAAGTCAGACGATTAGCAAACAGAACAATGTTGGCAAATCTAAAAATCCACAAACATAACAAGGCAAGTTAACATAAGGTGATAAAACAAGGTCAAAAACAGAATATCTTGACAAGAAAGGCTTAGTAATTCAGGTACAAACACACTGAGCATTACTTTGCGAAGAGTTATTCTGACAGACCGTGTCTATGTAGGACTTTTACGGAGTCCCAAAAGTGACATGGGAAAGAAAAAGGTGTGAGTTTTGTGAGATTTTGCAAATGTTTTTCATTCTGGTCAGTGTACTTCCGGTTCGGTTCAGGACTGTGAGAGACACAAGGGGATACAATTGTTGCAAAGCCTTATGGTCCTGGTTGAATTCATTAGCAACTAACTGCAACACTCTGGACAGCTCCATAGGAGAGCCATGAAGGAGAATTTGAAAAATTTATTGTGTTCAAGAGAGGTCCCACATGAGGATATTGTGCGAATGAAAAGAGATCTGCATTTTAGGTAGATGATTACGGGCGGGTAATGTCATGGCTTCATAACTTGCAAAGTAAAGCTTGTTAACTGCGCTGTATAAATTGGGTTTACAGTGAGTAGTCAAAATTTGGTGACTTGATTATTTTGTGTGTTTGACTGGATGACATCATTTCCAGGTGAGACATTACATGAAGACAGAATAGCAAAAAATTTTCAGCAGAATGAATTCAACAATGCCTCAAAAATAGCAAGTGCATCCTTTCTCGTGACTGAAGGTGACTGTACTTACACAAAGGAGTGCTGTCGAAAACGAAAGCATTTCTATTGTGTTTGAATGAAAATGTTGTTACTGTCACATTTGCAGTTTCAGAGGAAGTTGTTAATCTTACTTTAAGGTTTAATCTTAACCATCTGTACATTTATTGGACAATAGGTTTTTCATTTGTCCCGCTCGGACGCACGGCTGGTAACCAATCGCCAATCAGTAAATCAAAAATGAACATGACTAATATCTCAAAACATATCGGTACGAATCAGTGATTTGCTTGGAGCCTTCAGTGGTGGTGTAGTTAGTAAATATTTCAAATGAACTGTAAGTATAAAGTTCTGTTTGATTATTTGGATTCATTTCTGAATCCATTTGTTGTTTATAAGTCTAACTAGCTAGCTGTCACTTCTTTCTTCAACTAGAAGCTTAGCTGCTTCTTGGCATGGAATGGCAGACAATGCTAATGTTGATCTGAATTGAGAAAAGAATTTTAATGCATACTTAAGAGGAGATGAAAATTAAAGAAGAGGGCAGAATAACAACCAAGATTTTAATTAAAAAATCAGAGCGCAAAAGGTCCTGTTTAGTTGTCTTGGTGTTTGTTAGTCTTAGATTAGAATCATATATTTAAAAAATTATTTATATGATTGCTGGTCCTTCTTGCTCAGATTTATACTGTCCTGTCTCTGATTTTATTACATCACTTGACCTCGTTACACCTTTCATTTCACGGTCATCTCTGGTCTATGACTTATGTATAAAACAACTCAATATACATATTTATGTATATCACTTTTATTTATGTAGAAAAGGATACAGTATGTTAAAGAACATTTATTTTCATTACAATGTTATTTACTAAATATAACAGACGCAATTTTGTTGCCTTATTCATATTTCTATTCTACCATTGCGCTAATGATCCAGTATAAGGTATTAAATAACATGTTTTCTGTTTTGAGGCTGAGAAGAGGTACCATGAAGACATATTTGGAGAATAATACAGCTACAACTTCACCATTTTGAATCTTGTCCTCTGAAGAACAGGCACCAGATGACTTGGGATATTTAACAAAATATTGAAATGTTAACATATTTCCAAATTGTTTTTAGCGTGCTTGAAAAAGAGATACATAAAGAGCTTTGCATTTGCCTTTTTTTTTTTTACATTTAATATATATTTTTGCTTTTCACTCATTTCTCCCCACTGCACCAAGTGGCATGCTTGTCATGCTGTAAAATTAAGAACTCAAACTTATTATAATCACTTTCTTTTGGAATCCTGTTTATCAGTGGTACTCAACTTGTGTTTAATTTGTAAATGTCCAGTTTAATACATATCCTTCCTCACAAATGTCTTGCTAATTGATGACCCCTGCTATGTAGGGTTGTGCCAAGGATGCCAGACAGTGTTTTACACTGGGGGTGCTAGAAGTAGCATACATTATCATACACTAGCGGTAGCATAGACTATTATTCGGCACTACTAAAGTTTAGAGCTATAATCAAATCCATACACCTTGCAGAAAAATGTGGACTAAAGTAGCCCATAAAGCAGAGAGCACATTACAACAGCAGCAATTTAAAACAACGACAAAAAAAAAAAAATCTTACCTTAAGTTGAAGGCATCACTCCAAAGTAGGACTTGTGCTCTGATTATCATCATCATCATCATAGCAGTTGCAGTTAAAGGAATGCCGTCACCCACGTCCAACATTAAACATAGTTGTCTGTTGCTACTTTACAGTCTTTCCCATTAATCTTCTTACTGTTTTGTGCAAAACATTTTACAAAATCATATCCCATATTGTTAAGTCTGAAAACTGTCATCTAGTCTTTCTTGTATTTTGCTTGGAGATGGTTTGTCAGATTATACATCTGGCCATTATATATGCAAATAAAAACTGAGCTAACTTTGGCAAGGTCATGTGTATATTTCATTAAGGTTCAGCCTACATTAATCAAAGAATTAAAAGCTTAATTTGACAAACAGAACACAGCCTTCATCAAGTCAGGATAGAAGGAACTTTACAACTCTGTATTTAATTACTTTAATTTCTGGTTAAGTCATGAGCTTAACAGGTTTACCCATTACATGAACCTTTTCCTTCAAAGAACTGTTGCCTTGTATGATTTCCTGGTTTGAAATACTCAGCTCACTAAAATACACTGGATATCAGATTAAAGATGTCAGATTATGTAAACAACTTGGACGGAAGCTAAAGGACAGGGTTTGTCCTTATGCTGGCACTAGATTTATAGACCAACGGAGAAGACCCTGAGTTGTACGAGTTGATATTGGAGGTCTCTGTGAAGCTTTTTTTTTTTTATTTAATTTTTTTTTTTAACATAGACAGAGTATAGGATATAAATAAAGCGCAGCAATTTTCTAGGCACAATGTTAATTGAAGGTAACATGCAGCAACATCTGAAGACTCACTCAACTGGTTCACGTGTAGTCACAACTCAGTGTCGTTAAATTACAGTCACTGTTCACTTTAATAGGATCACCTGTACATTCATGTGGCAGTAGCATGCATGAAATATTGTAAATACAGGTCAAGAGCTTCAGTTAATGTTCACATTAAACATCAGAATGGGGGAAATGTGATCTCTGATTTTAAAATGGTTGTTGCTGCCAGATGGGCTGGTTTGAATATTTCAGAAACAGCTGATCCCCTGTGATTTTCACACACAACAGTATCTAGAGTTTACACGGAATGGTGTGAAAAATGAAAATCAGTGAGTGAGTGACAGTTCTGTGGGTGGAAACACCTTCTTTTACATTACATTTACATTTTACATTACATTTAATGATAAGAGAGGTCAGAGGAAAATGTCATGTCAAATCTCATAATCCAAACCATGTCCTTGCCATAACCCAGCATCATTAGCTGCATAGCATTCTTGGACGTCGAGTCCTAAATTTGACCCAACTATATCCGCTACTCTACGCTGGACATTCTCATTAATATGATAATGTATGCTGCTGTAAAATGATGAAGGAGAAAATAAACTCTTGCTCTTTTGTTTTTAAGATCTAACAGTTAAACATGATCATTATCTGTTTTTATTATTATTACTATTATTTATTATATTTGTATTTATTATTATTATGTTTAGGATGAATGACATTTGTTCTCCATTAAATTAATCACTAGAATCTAAAACTAAATATAATTTAAACTAAATATATTTAATGTGTTTAAGACTGGACTTTAAGAGTGTAAATTACTTACATTGGACATTAAGCGTGGAATGTAATTTTACTTAGGAATTATTTGGCAGATTATTAACAAATAAAAAAAAATAAATATAAAAAAATATAATGACTACTTGTTTACCTTTATTTTTCCAGTTTAAGTCAGGACTGTAATACAGAAGACGAACTGTGCAGAGAGAAAATACAGGGAGGGAGAAAGTTTAAAAATTGTATATATGAGAAACAAGAAGTAAATAAGTTATATCGTGTTTATGCTGCTTAATATCCTTGTTCCTATATCTGTTCTGATGGAGCATTTATAGGAAGTAGTTTGTAGTTTAGAAGAAAATTAATTGTATATATGAGAAAGAGGAAGTAAGAATAGTAAGTTATACAGTGTTTATGCTGGTTAATATCTTTGTTCCTATTACTGTTGTGATTGAGCATTAATAGGAAGTAGTTCGTAGTTTAGAAGAAATGGCTGTTACCTTCCTTCTATAATACGGTTTTGTCTAATAATCCCTCAGGCAGATCTTGGCATCTGTTTCGTTTAGATTTTTAGCATGCCACGCCTTTGTCATGATTCACTTAGTAAAATATGTCAACATTGAACAGCCTGACTGACGGCTTTGAATGAAACTAACCTGGGGGGAAAACCTTTGTGTGGATTTACTGTAAATGGATACCTAATTATTTTTTTTAATGATAGACACCCAAGATATCTTTTTCTGATGATGATTGACATTACACAACTGTTGTCAGTTAAATTTAAAGGATAAATACAGGTTAATGCTAAAATTGCTTTGATGGATTAATTTTATTTTTGAAAAGATACATGACCCCAGCTTCCTTCTCAAACAAATCTGATGAAATATTCTGAAAGCAGAAGCCTTGCTGATCAGTACGAATACCAGAGATTCGTACCAGGCATATTCAAGAGGGGAATAGATGACTAGGACTAATGACTATCAAAATGAACACAATGCAGAATGTTTTAACAGACAAAGCTATTGCTCCAGTGAAAATGGTCAGAAACTAAGAGAATAGAGTTTATGTTGTTAGGTTGTGATTTCCTGGTTATATATAATTTTATTCGAATATAATTGAGAAGGCTTCCAAGATATCTGAATTTAAATCAGGCCATAAGTACCAGCTTTTACAGCTCGAGTAAAATATAACAGTATGTTATTTCTCATTGAGAACATTCCTCATTCACTTTATCTTAAACAGTTGTCCTCAAAGTGAGGTCTGTGAAACATAAGGAGGTCTGTGTTTTTTTTTCTTTTCACTTTAGTCAGCCTATTGATAATGCAGACTTCAGAATACAGAAATCTATGGCTCAGTTTAGTGATGACCAAAAGAGGTAGAGAAAAGGTAGCAATAAAATTATGAGTGCAAAAGGGTAGGGTGAAAAATATACGAGACGTGCATAATTACAAGCATACTCACAATCTAGGCTACACATATAGTCCTTTTTCCATTACTGTGGAAACTGTAAGATTACAAAGTGACCATGGTTCTACAGTTGAGTGGGGTTTCTAGTGGAGTATTCCTGTATAACTGATCCCTTGATGAGTACAAACAGCAAAAATCATACATAACATAACTTGGGTAACTTAAACAAGGTACCCACCATGTTATGCTCATACTCTGGTCATTCTTATTAACCCTACTGACCATGTGGCCTAGCAGTCATCCACTCAGTCATATATAGGACCATGGTTACATACATAACCTTCTGTTGTACTTTTCTACATTTAACGGTCAGGCAAGTTGTTTTAGAAAGAAATGGATGCTCTACATCATATTCTCTGCAACTGCCGATAGTTTGATAGGTTTTATTAATATACTGCAGTGACAATGCAGTGTATTAAACAATTACTTGAAAATGTCCACATATTTTTGTTACAAGATGGAATTTAAATAAACACATTTTTTTTTACCATATGATTTACAAAATATATGCAACAGTTGGTGCAAAATATTTATTGTGACAAAGGTTAACCAAAAAAAAAAGCAGACATTGTAAACAATACTTGGTAGAACCACATTTTCCTTTGCACGTCTACAGACGCAGATTTTGGCATGGGCAACGTGGGCGACTGTTCAGGGCAGCATCATTCAAGGGGTGGCATGTCAATTAAAATATATTGACACAAGCACGCTCACATTTCTATAGCTAGTAATCTCCTCTCCTCACGTCAATGCCCCTTCTCTTTGCATTGTTTAGAAAAGTCTTCTTCCACGATTGCCATGTATTTGGTCCATCCATATTGTGCAGAACCCTTAGAAATTTCCCCAACCCCTGCTCATGAAAAGCCTTCCCTAAAAATGATGCTACTACCACCTTGCTTCACACTGAGAATGGAGATCTAAGAGTAATGAGCATTGTCGATTTGTGCCAATTTTGGACTCAACAGCCCAGAGAACAATTTTCCACATATTTTCTCCACAGATTGTGTCCACACAGGATTTCTTATGGCTTGTTTAAATAATGGCTCTCTTATTGCAACACTTTCATAAACCCCAGCTTTGTGGACTGCCCATGCTACAGTTGAATGGCCCGAATTGAATTGAATGTTGACTGTATGCCAGGCCTTCTCACCCAACCTCACTAAAGCTCTTGTGGCTGAATAGACACAAATCCCCATAGCCAATTGAAAATTAATACCCATGACTTTAGAAGAGGATGCTCAGCAAGCACATTTTTTTGTGATGATTTGTTGTTCACATAAAGTATGTGAATAGATTGTATGTAAAAATGCTTTTGCCTTCAATTTTTGCAGTCTTTTCTATTTTAATACAACAATTTTCAGTACAAATCATATTATTGCCAACTTGGTGTGAAAAGTGGAAACGTTGAAATACTTACATGAAATTCAGAGTTTGAGTATTTGTATTCCCTTTTCGCTTTAATGGCTGTGTGCACTTGGGCTGGCATGGACTCCACAGGTTTGTGTAAAACCTTATGAAACATTTTAGATCAAATCAATCAGTGTCATCTGAGCACGTGCTTCAATAGAAGAGATTAGGCATTAGGAAAATTTTACCATTATTCAAAGATATTAACATGGTCAAGATCACACATTTGCTAACATTTACAGCAGCAAGAGTCCTTTCTAGAACCAGAGAATACGAACACATCATCTCTATCTTATCCACTCTGCATTGGCTCCCAATCAAATTTTGCATTGATTATAAAATACTTCTATAGACCTATGAAGCACTGAATGGTCTCATGCCATAGTACCTGATCAAACTTCTATTTATTTTGATACACTACACCTACTTCGATCAAAAGTCGCAAGCTATTTGCTGGTACCTCAAATAGTGAAGGCTACAGCAGGGGGCAGAGCTTTCTCTTATAAAGCCCCACAGATATGGAATAGCCTTCCAATTTGTGCTCAGGACTCATGTATTCACACATATATTCAGTGTTCAGGCTAGGCTGAAAACCTAATTGTTTAGTTAAGCCTTTTGTTAATAGTTTTTTTTCCCCTTGCTGCAGCTCTGGAGCATTTACAAGCATGAGTGTTTTGGAAAACTGGAACATTTGGATATCCCAGGGCACCCTCATGTCTGCGTTACCCTTTGGCTCTCCCATTTAGTTATGCTTTTATAGGTAGTCTTGCCAGAGTCCCTGCTTACACTCAGCATGCAATGTACACCGTTTTTCTTTTCTTTCTCCATCCAAATACAATTGCTACTCTGGAGACACCAAAGATCCTGACCCCTTCTGATCTCCAGGCCATCCATTCTGATGCCATACATCTGGTTTGAGTTATCACTTGGAAACCACTCTCGTTCGTTGAGGATGGCCCCATATGGACAGCTTAAGGGTACATGAGATTACTGTGGAAGGTACCACTTAGAAAACATGAAAATGGCTTTGGACTGCAATTGAAACAAACAGTTTTGCTACAATGGCTCAGGACTGCAATTACTACAAACAGTTTTGCACTCAAATCTCAATAAGTGAACAGTTGATATCAACAATATAGGTCATGTTATAATTATAATGCATTTCCTGGTTCCACAATAACACTTTTTGACTATATAAAAGAGTTATAGAAGGGAAATGATTTGTAATCACACAATCCGGTATCACCCAAATGAGGATGGGTTCCCTTCCCTGGTTCCACTCAAAGTTACTTCATGTTGTCGCAGGGAGTTTTTCCTTGACAATCACCTGTGGCTTAATCGTTAGAGATAAATTTGTGAATTTACATTCAGTATTTATAAATTTCTGTAAAGCAGCTTTCTAACAATGTATATTGTTAAAAGCACTATACAAATAAATTAATTCATTGGAATTTAAATAGGGATCTATAAATGGTGTAGCTTCTTAAATATTTAACATATTGAACATTCACTTTGTTTTAAAACCTTCTGTTTATTTTGTATTTTAATTGAAAAAAGAAATCTAGATTTTCAGTGTTGTCTCAGACTTTTAGACCCCACTGTAGGTGAAATATAGCCACTTTCTATTATTACATACACACATCATCGTCATGTAATTTCAAACTATCAAAAACTGCTCATCTGTGTATTTTTGAAGAAATATTTTAATAACCATGTGAAGTATGCCAAAGGGAACACCATCTTGATCAATAGCATACAGTATATATAAAGAAAGGTAACATTAGCAGGCTAGCTAACTTGGCCAGATGCTGTTGGGCTTTCAGTAGCTTGCTAGGTTCAACAGCTAGCTGTGATTTTAATGCATACAAATTTCTATCATCATAGTTGACCATCTAGCAAAGATGCCTCTTATTATAATACAGGCTGTAAATGCACTTTAGAGATATTTAATTAATCATGTTAACAGCACCCAGGTAGTGTTCCAAAGTGTGGAAAGATTGCATACACAAGTTTATAAAAATGAATTTAACAGTCAACACATTTTATACATTTGCATAAATATGAACGTGCAGTGTAACACCATTTTATAACAATTTTTTCCTACAACCATCATACCATTTTAAACTAATAATTTAAGCAAAAATGTGTTTAGAATGATCCCCCATCCCCCAACACTAGTAAGAAATGTGACTTTTAAACATACCATATACTATAATGCTATATATAACTTTATAACGATCAACCAATTTTATAAGGATACGAGATCGAGCATGAAAGGGGCAGAAAATATAAAAATCATTAAAAAGTCTAGAAACAGGGTGAGGCCTCAGTATAACTGGTATATGCCACCACCAGCAGTATTAAAAGTATAGAAAGTGTCAAATGATTTCAAATAAGTGAACATATGCATTTACAAAAGCAAAATTTTATTGTTGGGCAGTATGGCAGTAAATATGTTCGTGAGTAAGTAAATGATTGATTTAAAAACTGCTAAACTGCCCTACATAAATTTTGCTTTCGTAAATCAAATCAATTTTGGCATGATCAATTACTGCCAGTCATGATAATGTTTTTGCCCCGTTACTGGGGAAATGTGGAGGTACGAGGACCTGTAAACTGCGACTCTTCCCTGGATTTTCAATTCTTTCACAGACAGGCTGAACTAGGCTCCAAAGATGTCCTCATGGTATCTCTTTTCAGCCTATAGAAACAACAAAACCATAATTACATTTACAGGCAAATTATTTTACTTTGGGTAGTATGTTGACAAAGATATCTTTAAGAACCACATTAAGAAAATAATAGGCCTGTCACCTTTAGTTGTTCTAGATACTCTAAAGCCTGCATGAGCGTTATACCCAGATGGCCAATCAGGATCTCCTGTATAGCATGCGAGACATCCCGGGCCATGTTCATGCTCCCACACACATAGACATGACCAGATCTTTGGTCCAAGACCTCCCAAACCTCTTCACCAAGCTGCTTCTTCAGGACATCTTGAACATACATCTAGGCAAACAGGGGGAAGGATTAGGCATAGTGCGACAAATCTCAAATGTGTGATCTTGGAAATGGATATTACAGAAAACCAGTTGTACATTTGTTAACAGCCAAATGATCTATCCATCACATTTTCCCCCGTATGAGTAATTGCATGCAATAAATGACAGACAACGTGACCAAAAACACGCATGTGCAAAACCCTCAGAGGTAGTGGAATGTGATCCCTCGAGTTTGTAAGCATCAGGTCAATCCCTGAATGTTAAGGAGTCTGATGGCTTGGGGAAATAAAATGTTGCACAGTCTGGCAATGAGGGCCCATTGCTTTGGTACCTCTTGCCAAACGGCAGGAGAGTAAAAGAGATTGTGTGGGTTTGTGTTGTGTGCTAAATGTCTGTGATGGAGAGAAGAGAGACCCCAATGAACTCAGCTGTTCTCACCATCTGCTGTAGTGTCATACAATCTGATACAGTGCAGTTTCCATACCAGATAGCAATGCAGAATGCTCTTGACAGTCCCTCTGTAGAAGGTGGTGATCTCAGGCTTGTTCTCCGCCAAGTAAACGTCAAGGAATTTGGTGCCCTTGATCTCCACAGAGGTTCCGTCGATGTAGAGTTGAGACTGGTCACTCCTTGGTCTCCTGAAGTCAACCATCTCCCATTTTGTCCACGTTCAGACAGGTTGTTGACTTTGCATCAGTCCATTAGCTGCTGCACCTCCTCTCCGTATGCCGAATCCTCATTCTTGCTGAAGTGAGCCACCACGGTCATGTCATCAGCACACTTCATGCGATTTGAGCTCTGCATTGCTGCACAGCAAAGTGAACAGTAGTGGACTGAGCACACAGACCTGGGGGGCCCCAGTGCCAAGTGTGGTGGTGCTCAAGAAACTGTTCCCAATCCAGACTGACTGCAGTCTCCTAGTCAGAAAGTCCAGGATCCAGTTGCAGAGAGGTGCTCAGTTCCAGCAGACTCAGCTTTCAAATCAGGTGCTGAGGAGTGATTGTGTTGAATGCTGAACTGAAATCATGAACCATGGTCTTCCATAAAATGTACTTATTGTCCAGGTGGGTTAGGGCCAGATGTAGGGTGGTGTCGGCATCATCTGTCGACCGATTGGCAGGACAGGCGAACTGCAGGGGGTCCAGTGAAGGGGACAGCAGGGTCTTGAGGTGCCTCATGAGCCTCTCGCAGCACTTCATGACTATGGGTGAGTGCACAACTGGATGATGGTCATTGAAGTAAGACATTGAAGACTTCTTTGGCACAGGGAGGATGGTGCTGGCTTTGAAGTGCATAGGAAAGACAGCAGTGCTCGGAGAGATGATGTCTGAGAACATCTGCCAGTTGGTCTCGGAGCTCTCTCCCAGGGATGTTATCTGGTCCAGCAGCCCCCCATGGGTTAACTTTGCAAAGAGTTTCTCACATCAGCCGTGGTCAGATGTAGGACAAGATCATTGTGAGAAAGTGTGGTTTTCCTTGCTGGGACTTCATTCTGTCCATCAAACAGTGTGCCAAAGTTGTTTAGCGCATGTGGTTGGGAGGCATCATGAGCACAGGCAAGTAGTGTTGTCCTGTATTTTGTGATGGCCTGGACACACTGCCACATGTGCCACTGTCCTGGAAGTGGCTGTGGGTTTTCTGGCCATGTGCATGTGTCGCTGCTTTCATGACCCAAGACAGTTTGGCCCTTGCTGTTAGGGCTGCCTTGTCACCTGCTCTGTAGGCGGAGTCCCTGCTCCTCAGCAGTTTATGCACCTCTGCGGTCAACAGCTTCTGGTTGGACCATGTAGTGATGGCCATGGAGACAGTGACCTCTATGCACTTGTTTATGTAGCTCGTCACTGATGACTTGTCCTCCAAGTTGGTGCTGTTGCCATCGGTGGCAGTCTCCCTGAACATATACCAGTCAGTGTGCTCAACAGTCCCGAAGAGCAGAGATTTTTCCTGATGGCCAGGTTCTTGTCTGCTTCAGAACCGGTTTTGAGCATCTGACAAGTGGTCTGTATGCTGGGATTAGCATAACAGATGTGGTCCGAGTAGCCAAGGCGGGTTTGCCCCTCTCATTGCAAAGTCCACATGCTGATGGAATTTCAGGAGCACGGACTTAAGATTTACTTGGTTGAAATCTCCAGCAACAATAAACAGTCCATTGGGCAGTGCACTGTGCAGTTTGCCAATAGCCCTGTCCCAGTTCACGGAGCAGCACTTTAGCATTAGTGCTGGGTGGAACATTCACTCTGATGCAGACCATTTAATTTACCACAGGATTTCACCACCATGCTCATTGTCAAACAGTCAAAAACTCTACCAGCGAGGACTAGCACAGAGTTCTTGCACCACTCCATGTTGATGTAAACACACCACCGTGAGTATTGCCACATAGAGTTGCATTTCTGTGAACCTGTCTAGCTGAAGGGCAGAATTCTGGAACACCGAGTTACAGCACTCAAACTACTACTACTTACTGGAGTTGATGAAACGACATTAGTGTAGCATTGTTTTCAAGGTCCCTGGTTCAATCCTGAACTTAGGCTACTGTCTGTGTGCAGATTCCCTCCATGTGCAGTTTTCCTATGATCACTCCCACCTCCTAAAAACAAGTCAGGAGGTGGATTTGCAATATTTCCACTAGTCATGTACAAGTGTTGTGTACAAGGATAGTTCCTGGATCCACACTAAACCTGAATAGGACAATTTGCTTACTGAAGAATGAATATCTTACATCATTACAAATTATTCAATCACATTTTACCAGACAGTAAAATGAGTTTCCCCAATATTAACAAACTGAATACCTGCATAATGATCCAATTCCAAGTTCTTTTAGTATGAAGCTTGAGGTTGAAGGTCTTTATATATGAAGCTTGAAAAGTCACTTTAAGTAAGTGAAATGTTCAGTGTGATCCATACCTTGGAGTGACCAGGCTGATTAGAGTATGCAGGACTGATGCTCTTGAGAATGCCCTTTTCTTTCATGTCAAAGGTCTCCTCTTTATAGAGATGATCCACGTCTGCACCACGACATCCAAACACCAGCATCATTGGACTCATTTCCAGATCTGCAATAAGACACTTTGCTTTAGACACTATACAAAAGATATTTCAGATGGTACAGGTGTGGATCGAAGAGAACCTTTATTTTTCATTCCATGGAAGCGGTGTTGCCAGAAGCTGCGGAAGGGAGCGATGCCACTGCCTGCTCCAATTAGGATAGTCGGGGTGGTGGGATTTGCAGGAAGATGAAACCCATCAGATCTGAAATGATAACCATCAGATAACTAAAGTATATTTCAAGCCATCAGAATGTGTGAATTGATAGCAAAAAAGGTAACAGCAATTCATTAAGTACCTATGAATAAAGCAAGGAACTGTCTGTCCTACATGGAGGTTGTTGAACCATGTGCTGCAGACACCATGATGAAGAGGACCCTTTCCATCTGATTAGAAAAAAGAAGCCATTTATAATATAATACATTATTCACAGCATAAAGTTAACACATTGATTAAAACTTTTAGCAGTACCATTACAATTTATACCTTGGGTGTGGTAGTTAACTACAGATACAGTGAGGTGAAGCTCATAAGGGTAGAGATCAGGGGAGGAGCTAACTGAGTAGAGGCGGGGCTTCAGCAGGGGTATCTGGCTGAGGAAGAAGGCTGCAGAGAGCTCCAGGGAAGGAAACTCCTCCAGAACCTCAAGAAAGTTGGGCCTACTAAATGCTTTCCATTCTGAATAATACTTGAATTCCTGCAGAAAAATACCAAAAGTTACATCATTTACTTTTTCATGAGTTTCTCTATACCTTCATAGAAATTAAATATGGACATAGCATACCAGTGCCAGTTCTAGCAGGCGCTGATGGTCACGGTCCTCCTTGGTCAATCGTGATAGTTTGTGCAGGAAGCCTTGGGAAGGTGGTGTCGTGATATCCAGGAAGTAGGTAAGCGCATGGATTAGAGAGCAAGCTGGGATACGCAAATCTGTCTTCCATCCGTCAACTGCTGTACAACCACAGAAAAATATCCCTGATTATCATACAGCTGAATGATGGACTCCATTCTGAGTATCAAGAACCAATAGCTACTGTTATGGAACATAGCATAATATCAATCTTACATGCAGTGATCACTTTGTCAGACTTTACCACAAATAGAATATTAACCTTAGCTTTTATAACACACAATTGTTAAAATAAAAAGGAGAAATGATGAAAGAGGTGTCCATTAGTGCTCACATTGCTGTGTAGCTCTTTGTGTTACTCTTTGGAGATTGAAAAAACTAATTGTCAAAATGTACATTTTTTTATTTAACTTTTGTACATATGTTGTCTGGCAGTAAGTATTGCAAAATAAACCCTGACAGGGCAGACAAAATCTTTTTTTAAATTACCTATTGGCTGTGTATTATTTCTTAAATATCTGCTGGGACTTAGTAGGACTGTTACCAGTGCAGGACTCAGGAAGGTATTCAAGTTGGACAATCTGATTGGTGGGAGGAGCATTAGTGAGGTGCCTAAGAATGCCCATCACCAGCTCAGGTGGATTCCCTGGAAAGACACCGACATGGTCACCTGGAGCATAATTCAAGACCTCTTTATCATTCACCTGAAGTTCTATTAATAAAGTAGAGTGTCTGAAAAGAATGGACAAAAAAAAAAAAAAAACAAGCTCAAGTACAGAAAACACAGCATTTTAAGGGAAGAAAAGCATATTCATAGGTCAGTAGTGTCAAATGTAATCAGATTAAAAACAAACCTGGACTCAGCACTCTGGAGATTCTCTCTCCCCTTCAACTTCACGGGAAACACAATTTTAGAATGGAGAGCTGAAAGAGCTGTAATGGCAAAAAAATATGCAGGCTGTTAAGTATCTTAATGTTTGGTATAAATCCAAAACGTAAAATGTTAAACATGTTAAGTTATACAAGGTACCAGAGATGTGATCCAAGATGCTGCTGTCAGGTCGCACTCTGTGTCTCAGAGGGTCCCAACTATCTGTTACACATTCAATCACTGGCACCTGTTCCTCCATGTCAAACTCCTCACAAGCAGCCTTCAGGAAGAAATATTTTTTAAAAAGTGCTTTTATTTCATTCATTCAGCTTTTCCTGTTAAAGATCATGACAACAGGCTGAGTATCAGCCCAAACCTCCCAATCTCTGCCCACAAGCCATCAGACATACTTGTAAGTTGCCAAATCTACTGCAACTGGCTCCTCTCAATTCTAGGGAGTGGTGGCACTATTCTGATGTTACACTCCAGGCTTGCCAAGCTCCTCACCCAATCATGGAGGATAAGTCCAGCAAGTCTGAGTAGGAACCCAATTTCCACTGTCCACAGCTTGTGAACATAGGTGAGGATAGGAATGTAGATTTAACAGTAAATTCTTAAATAATAAAAAAAATCTGAAAACTGGGTTCCTGCTTTAATTACCCCTTTAATTAGATCCAAATATACTTAAACTCCTATACATGATACATTACCTCTAGCTTCCTCACACTTCCAACCTTGATTGCACTACAATATCCTGTCTATGAGAACCACATACAGGAATCGAGACAAACAACCTTGGTAGAATCGGTTACCTGCTGTAAACATTTTTGAAACACCACCAAGAATATGTGCATACAGAAGTCTGATCACACAAAAGTAGAGACCCATATATGCTACACTTCTGCAGTACTTCCCACAACAAATCTTAAAGGCTTATGATCATAGGCCTTCTCCTAATCCACTGGACTATTATACTCCAATGTCCCCTTAATGCTGTGCAAGAGAATAGAGCTCATCCACTATTCCATGGCCTGGGAAGAAATCTTCATTGTTCCTCTAGACCTCGTCATTGTGAAGGGGACCGAGTACTTTGGAGAACCTACTTTGGTGAGCTGAGTCACCCAGAGCTTACACCAATCAGCCATAATATTAAAACCACTGAGAGGGGAGGTAAAGAACATTGATTAGTTCAGTACAGTGGTACCTGTCAAGGGGTGAGATACATTAGGTAGAAAGTAAACAGTCCATGTTAAAAAGTCCATGTGTTGCATGGACTACTACTACTATTGCACAAATTGCAGAAAAAGTTAATGCCAACCATGATAGAAAGGTGTCAGAACAGTGCATCCTAGATTGCGGTGTATGGGGCTGTATAGCTGCAGACTGGTCAGAGTGCCCATGCTGACCCCTGTCCACTGCTGAAAGCACCTACAATGGGCACATGAACAACAGAACTGGACCATGGAGCAATCGAAGAAAGTGGCCTGGTCTGATGAATCACATTTTCTTTTACATCATGTAGACAGCTGGATGCATGTGAATCACCTGGGGAAGAGATAGCACCAGGATGCACTATGAGAAGACAAGCTGGTGGAGACCGCATGATGCTCTGGGCAATGTTCTGCTGGGAAAATCTGGGTCCTGGCATTCATGTAGATGTTACTCTTACACATGCTACCTACCCAAACATTGTTTCAGTCCAAGTACACTCCTTCATAATGACAGTATTCCCTAATGGTAGTGGCCCCTTTCAGCAGGATAAGGCACCCTGCCACGCCGCAAAAATTGCTCAGAAATGGTTTGATCTCGGTCATGTTCAAGGAGTGGACTTGGCCTGCAAATTCCCTAGATCTCAATTCTATCAAGCTTCTCTGGGATATGCTGGACAAACATCACAGCACACATTCCGAGGTCTTGTGGCGTCCATGTCTCCGGTCTTGGTCAGAGCCATTTTAGTGGCATAAGGGGGACCTACACAATATTTAAGGTCAGCACCAGGCCACCTTAACCCAGTCAGGTTCAGCCGAAAATGATGACTTGAAGTCATTTTTTGGACTCACTACCAGCAAGATGAAAATGGGGTTCAGGTGCAATGACAGTCAGGTGGCAGGCATGTGAAGAACAGTCTTGGAAAATCAAATACAATTGCTGTTGAATCATTAATGGTATGTTTTAATTAAAGAGATGCTGCACCACTAACCTTGAATGCAGTGCAGGCCCAGGTGCAGAAGGCCTCTTCCTGCCCATTTAACTCATCTCCCTTTCCTATGGAAGTCACACGTTTTGCTCCCAACTCTGCAAGCTTATCATCCACAGCATGGGCAAAAGCACAAAACTGTGGGTACATGCTAGAGCCAAGGCCAAAAACACAGTACCTGTGTGATTAAAGACAGTCAGTTTTCCTTTTCATAAACAAGTCAGCAGTTGCTGACTGTTATACTGACCCGTTGCCATATGTACTTAACACTAACCTGATGTTTTGCAGCTTCTTTACATTGGTCAGCCGTTTCATGAAACTCTAAGAAGGAAAGATAATGAATGTTAAATTAATGCTATTTTACATTTTTCAGATTGTATCAACCTTTGCCTTGGAGAAACAATCACAAACCAGTGTGACAAGTGGTGAATACATCACGTACCTCTCCACTACCTGGAGCATCTCCATTGCCAAATGTGCTGGTTACCACCATCATGAGAGCCTCCTTCTCAAGATCTTCAAAATTATAGTCCTCCATGCAAAGTAGCTGTATCAGAGATAATTATTCAGTTGAATCCAGCAGATTAGCTAACAAACATTTTAGCATTAAATTACATAACTAAAAATAAACTGGTCAATGGCATCTTTAGATGAATAAGAGAAGATGGTTTTCTTACTCTGGTGTTAAAAGCACAACTGAGCATTGACTTGAGCTTCATGGCAAAGGTCTGAGATTTGCCGGTCTCAGTAGCAAAGATAATTGTGCAGGGTACTCTCTTCGCTAAAGTTGATTTCATAAGTGTTTGAGAGAAGAACACAGCCCTGGAGAATCAGAATTAATTCACTTTGTTAGGATCTAATTTCCCCCCCCAACATTCCATATAAAACAAAATGTGATGTACAAGAAGCACTAATGCATTAGCATTAGGTAAAGATAGCAAACAAATAGCATACGGTCAAGAGATAGAGAACTGTAATGTCTTACTTTGTTAGCACTTTAAAACTCATTCTTTTTTGTCTCCTTAGTTCTTTTCTCTCATTTTTCCAGACATGCGTTAACCAGGGATCAGGCTTGAAACAGCAAAAGCCAGTTAGAACAAGGAAAACACCTCCTCAATCGACCAGTTTTCCCTTCTCAAACTAGGGTGCAACTCTAGACATGAAACTTTTATTGAGCCATGATGTAAAATATTAAAATTTGTTACTCATTAAGCAAAAAAGCAAAGACATTTTTTTATTTATTTCCTGTTCTGGTAAGAGGTGCAAGTGCATGCTACCTGGTAGTAAAAGAAGGGGGAGAGAATATAGTTGATCATTTCCTGGTGGAACACAGGGGTCAGAGAACCAGACATGGGTGGCACCAGCCAAACCCAGTCAGCAGGACAGCCACCTCGCACACGAAATTCAGTCTCCATGTGCTTCATGAAGGACGCCGCAGCAGAGTGATGGTCTGTGATGGTTACCTTATTTTTCTGAATTACAAGGCAATTACACAATCAAAAACCTCCTACATATAAAAAGAAACATTCCTCTGTTAATTACAATGTTTATATATTGTACCCATACAGCCAAAAGAGCATTAGGGAAGTTGGGCACTGAAGTCAGGAAGAAGGCTTGACTTGGTGTTCCATTTCATCCCAAAAATGTTCAGTGTTGTTAAAGTCAGGACTCTGCGCAGGCCACTTGTGTACTTCCAAATCAATATTGGTAAACCATGTCTTTATGGACCTTGCTTTGTGCACAGGAGCAAGGTCATGCTAGAACTAGTCCCACGTTCCAATGAATGAAAATTGTAATTCTATAGCATTCAAAGGAATTCCATACAATCATGTGCCTCCAACTTCGTGCCAAAAGTTTGGGGAAGGTCCACATATGGGGTTCATGGTCAGGAGATAAACATTTTGACCATATAATGTATAGCCAAATATGGAATTCACAATGAATCAATGACCACTAATGTCTGTGGTTACAGTATATTCTTTTTTTTTTTTTTTTATCAGTTTTATGCAGAGATACAGCTGTAGGACAAGCAAGGCAGACAATTGCTCAGGGCACAGAGATTTCAGGGTCTCCAGAAGCCCAACAGTAGGTCCAGGAAAATGTCAAGTAAAGTGCAGAACTCTTGCAGTGCCTCCAGTGTGTAATGCACAACACTACACCAGGAACCGAATAAAACAGGCCCCCCCAGCTTATTAGCATGTGGGATTATCACAACTAATTTTGAATTGTGCTTTTGTGTTCAGGCCTACTAAGTTTAGTCAAAGAATTAAAGAACTGGAAAAGTGGCTTTTATGGAAAAGTTTACATTTCCAATATACTGCCAGATTAATGCTCACATTATGGCCATGCAAAAAAGTGATCCTTAAGATCACAATAAAAGATAGTATAAAAAGGTAAAGTGTACACTGCTCAGATTAGCGTTATTGGACCCAGCACTGGAGCCAACCATTGGGGGGTTTGCTGATGAACCTGTTCAAGTGAAGAACAAAACTGCTATGTGGAATGATCCTGCTGGCAAACCACTTAAAACTTATTGAATGAGTGGTTTTCCCACCTACTTCAGGTTTCCCACAGGAACAATTTCAGGCAGTTGGGGTGATACTCACAAGTCCCAGGATGAGGGCCTTATAGTTGGGTATTTTCCAGTGAGCAAAAAGATTGTGACTTTGAAGCTCAGAAAGAAAAAAAAAAAAAAACTGAATGTTTATGCATATGCACCCTATAACACCAACAACCCCCGCCCCAAGAACAGCCTTCTTTGAGTTACCAATTACTAAAAATTCAACTACCCAGATTTGTACCATAGTAGTGAAATGTTATTAGATTCTAGTGCAAGTCACAGATTGTCAATACCAAACATTTTGTTCAATTACATGGCTGCTCATGTGTACTGGACCACCAGAGAAGAGTTCATGTGTTTTAGACAGAAATGGTCAAAGAATTTAGCAGAGCTGCACAGGGCATCAGCCAAAACCACCTCCTATACCCAGCCTTTGTGGGTTCTGGATCATAGAAGCAGCTACAAAAAGCTGTGGCTGGAAGTCTGTTGGAGTCTCACATAGCAGTAATCCTAGGACATGCTGCTGGACACCAGTGTTGAGGGAAGGCATCATGTTGAAGAATGCCATTTGAGTATTACTCACAGATGGCTCTGCTGATTTAATTGAGTTATAGCAGAATCAGAAAGGCTGCAGAAAATGCAGCCACCAAGCCAAAAGCTCATACATGGCAGAAGTTTGGAGAGGCTGAATATTTTGAAGGCACTGGAAAAGGTTGGAGTTGTGTGGTTAGCATGCCTCTCCAATGTTGCTTGGTGATCGGAGATGGTGCCTTTGGACTTGCAAACTGGGATGGCAGAATTTTTTTTTCCTTTTAATTTTTAGGAGCACCTTCCATTTTATAGGTCAACCTAGGATAAGAAGCTAAAATACCTATGATTATGCACCTTGACACTAAATCTAGGTCACCATTTCTTTTTACCCATTTAAAGCAGTGAGGGGAAAGACTTGCCCTGGCAGAGGAATACCTTACGGATATTACTCCGAAGTGTTGGAAAAATAGAATTAGACTGGCAGACAGATTGAATTAACAGCAGTACTGTTGCAGTCACTAACAAGCTGTGCTGGTGAAGCAGGAACTTGACATTGCTGTTTGCTAAAGATAGCATAGATGGATAGAAAGATAAGTAAAAGATTGGATTGTTCAGGGCTAGAGAGTAGTGACTGAAAGAATTAGGTTGTGAACACAGGCAGTGAAAATGAGGTTCCTCAGCAGAGTTGCTGGATTTCCTCTTCATGATAGGGTGAGGAGCTTGAGAATCAGAGGGACCCTCTAGAACCACTCTAGGCCAGTTTCCAACCCTTTAATGTATTCCCTGCTCCAACATCACTTCAACTCAGGAAGGGCTGTTAATAAGTTTATTAGTAAATCAGGTGTTGGACAGGGGCTACTCCAAGACCAGAGGAACCGGTGGTTTAGGCTTTTTAATCTCAATATGATTTTTTTTTGTTTGTTTGCTTTTGTCCACTATGCATATGAGCTCACAGATGCCCACCATTTGCTTGTGTTGCTAGGAATGACAGTGGTGAGAAAGTATGCCTCTGTTTAATCCTGTTTACTAGAATACCCCAATTATATGTATTAAACATTTGTTAACAAAAATAAGGACTTTGTACCTGAAAACTATGAATCACAGCAACATTGACAGCAATTAGAGCCTCATCTTTCCACAGTGATGACAGCTTGTGTGTATCCAACCCCATACAATGACCAACCCGCTGCAGATCAGAAACAGAAATATAATTTTAAATAACTATTCAGACATTGTACTATCCCACACTAAGGTCATACAGTTTTACCTCAAGGATGTTGTAACGCTGAGTATCACAAAAGTCCCTCACACCAATCTCAGTGCCCATGTACCAGCCACTAAAGGGGCATGATGTGAATTCAAGACCACCAATCTCCAGCAACATGTTGGACACCGCAGGCACTGCGTACCATTTGAGTTTGAGATCTTTGAACCACTCATACCTGAACAAACACAAATGGAAGAATGGCTGGTATGAATAATACATGCTCATACAAGATGACCACGTGCACCCACACTGTGTCCTGTTCGGATCATAACATGCTGTTTGGGAGTTAGATTCAGTTCTGGATGATCACTACACTTTTCAGACTATGAGCTGTCACACATACATTTCCTGTTAGTGAGCGAGCTGGCATAAGCACTACAAAGTAAAAAATTTCTACAGACAATGGCCCCATGGCACATGTAGCAGGATATTTAGACAATAACTGATTACAAGAGAAAGGAGGACCCTGCCCATACCATTGATGCAAACACTTCAATG
Source organism: Notoglanidium macrostoma (assembly GCA_030068235.1). Classification (NCBI taxonomy): domain Eukaryota; kingdom Metazoa; phylum Chordata; class Actinopteri; order Siluriformes; family Auchenoglanididae; genus Notoglanidium; species Notoglanidium macrostoma. The sequence goes on from JAQQZR010000003.1 coordinate 2,476,540, forward strand.
GCTGGTTTTCAGCCTGCAATACAGACTGCGGTAAGGATCACAGCTCCCTCTGTTGACCAGGTGCTAACAGTGATGGCAGTGAATATGAGAAAAACCATGTTGAGAGTAAACCTACTTAGAGCTACTGGTCTTAAAAACATTTCTGCTCATGTGCTGGATGATTGTACACCCACCAACTATCGGTCAGCACATCTGTGACTTTGATCATGGCATGGATGCTGGTAGCAGAAGGGTTGGTTTGAGAATTTCAGACTGCTGATCTTCTGGAAATTTCACACTGTCTTTAGAGTTTACACAGAATGGTGTGAAAAACTAAAACTTTCCTGGTACTGGGGGGGGGGGGTTGGGGGGGGGTTGGGGGGGTCTA
>JAQQZR010000003.1:2477006-2496205 GCA_030068235.1 Notoglanidium macrostoma
AGGCACCCTGGGTGACCCGGGGATCGAACCCAGGACCTTCTTGCTGTGAGGCGACAGTGCTAACCACCACACCACCGGTACCTACATTATATGGTGAAAAGTTTGTGGACACCTGACCATCACACCCATATGTGCTTCTTGAACATAACATTCCAGATTTATTCCTCCTCTGCCGTTATAATAAGCTCCACTCTTCTGGCTATCCACCAAATTTCAGAGCATGGCTGTGTGGGATTTGTACCTTCATAGGCAGAGGAGGTCTGTGGTGCAGTCAGTGTTCCAGTTCTTCCCAAAGGAGCTGGCTTTGTGCGCAGGGGCATCGCCATGCTGGAACAGGTTTGGGCCTCTTACTGATAGATTCCAGTGATAGGAAATTGTAATTTACAGCACACAAAGCCATTCTATACAATTGTGTGCTTCCAACTTTGTGACAACGGTTTTGGGAAGAACCACACATGGGTGTGACGGTCAGGTCTTCACATTCCACATACTTTTGGCCATATAGTGTAACGAGAAATTGTAATGTATGAAAGAGTGCTAGCAGAAAAACTGTAAGAAAAACACAGACAAATCTGTTTCATTTTCATAAATGTCAACATTTAATGAGCTTCACCACTGTACTTCAAATCTACACTTTTGTGACCGGCCACTTTTTTTGTATTTTTTTTTTTTTCAAACACATAATACATCTGGAGTCCTTCCGGTCCCTTCTGATCCCCACCTCTGTTTTCATGCCATCCAAAGCTATCTCCTTATTTTAAGCATATATATCATAAAATGTATGCAAATACCATTACCTCTGAGTAGAAACTTCAAATGTCTTATAAAAATGTTTGACAGCATGAGTATAGTACCTTTTTTTCCTCAAGTTGGCCCAACGCATGTTACAGGTTAGTCTCTTTCTTGAAAAACACACTCCATTTAGTCTGGCATGGTTATCTTCAACATGCTATACCTGCTCAAAAATTTTAGCACTGCCATGTATTTGTACTTCAAATTTGAATGCAACATCTTTCAGTAAAGAATACCAATCATCTCAATCATCGTGGGTCGTATCGAATGACAAAAATGACTGGTGTGATCTAACAGTCGGAAAAACACTGAGTTGGGAAAAACGTGGAAATATGGAATTTTGTACAAGTATAGGATGGGCCCACCTCCAACCAATTGCTATTTTAATTTTTTTTTTTGTACTTTTTTTTTTGCACAGGGTTTTCTAGGAATATAAAAGTTGGAAGGGACATTCAAGTTTTAAATCTCCACATTAAATAAAAAATGTGTGGAGGTAAACAACCAAGTCACTGAGCTCCAGAGGTAGAGACCAACAATGTGAATTCATTATATACATATACACAAACAGTTCAGTGTTTCCTTAAAGAAAAGTCAAATAATAATAATAATAATAATAATAATAATAATAATAAAGGGTTCTACTTCATTAGACTACTCATATCCACAGCTTTGCAGTACACACAAGACAATTAACATAATTGGTTATGTGTCATTTGTTTCCATAATCATACTGTTCTGGATTATGTTTTTATCTACACTTTTTTAGTGCAGGGAAGAAAAAAACCTTAAAAAAAAAAAAACATATGTACAATTATATGCAAGTCTCAAAAATAAAATCAAATTTCACAGCCCTAAAAAATGTGCAGGCTAATGCGACCTCTATACAGCAGTACTGTTTTGTGTCTGATTCTTCTTTTTCCCCCTTTTTTTTTTTTTTAAACCTTTTCTCTTTTTTTTAATGTACGGCACATCTTTCTTTTCACTGTAGCTTTTATTCTCCATTGAAATCTATCAACTACTCACTTATTTACATACCATATTCAGTGGATCATGAGGAAAGCATGCCATAGCACATTTAAGGAACAAATTAAAAAATAGTCCTCTAAAAAATATATTAAATATTGTTTATTTTCGAGAGATTCTTTTTTTTCTTCCTTTCTGAGAGATTGTGTTACGGACAGTGTGAAAGAGATGAAGGTGAAGCTATGCCTTCCTTCCCTGGGTTTTTCAACAACAACAAAAAATAATAATAATAAAAGGAAAAGAAAAAGGAAATAAAAAGAAAAAGAAAGAGAAAAAAAAATGCAGGGTTGAGGACACGTCACTGATCTTAGCGATCGCCAGTGCGATGCCTCGGGCAGGCGGAAACACATGCTTTGGATTCATACATGCACATTCACTCACACACTTGTCTTTAGGAACAAGTTTTTTTTTTTGGGGGGGGGGAGGGGGATATTTCACGGTTGACATGGAATGGCTATTGATCGTATCATGTTTATGGAAAACCATTGCCGTCCTCAGTTCAAACTTCATAAATAAATAGATCTCCACAGTCCTTCTTTATCAGCTGTTACGTAACTACTGGCATTACAGTGCTAAGTCGTACTTTATGATGGCAGCTGAGTATATGTGGGAGCTCTACTCATGCTTTTCACAAAAAAAGAAACCAGTGTAGGTCTCTTGAAACCACTTATTTTCTATTTCACCTCACTGCATTGTGGTCTCTCCTTTCATCCATGAACTACATTTGCCCCAGCATTTAACCTTGAGGAATGCCGTTTTTTTTATTTGCATCCTTATTGGCAGGATACTTCTTCTTATTTACCTCAGCATTTAACCTAGCCCAATGTTCACACTAGCAAGCGACGAAGCGACATTCGTTCACTCATTTTTTACGTGCGTACAGATCACGAAGGCGGGATTCTCGCAACAAGTGTCATTTGAATTGAGATTTTCTCAATTCTATGCGAAGATGTGATGCAGTAAAGCGACAAATAAAGAAACGTTCGGCTCAAATGATCCCACGGACCAACCCTATGGACAGTGTAGTCCGATGTTCCTTCAGTTCTTACCTGCGTTCAGTTCACGTTTACTGTTGACGATGCAAAAATAGACCAGCAAATTGTAACGAATGCACTTATAACCAAATTTCACACTGATTGGTAGTAGTAAAGTAGTTACCTTTAGAAGGTATGCATACCGGGATTTCTCATCAGAACTAAAAAGCGACAGTATCAGTCGCGACACGCCCACAAGAAACAAATCACAAGTGACGCGAGAGATTTGTCGCTTGCTAGTGTGACCGCTGGGTGAGGGATGCCCCAGCATTGAACCTTGAGGGACGCCGCTCTCGATTTTGGCCCGTCTATCTGAGACACCTCGCTATTTGGGCCCGGATTCCTGCTGCTCCTTTCTATCTCAGCATGAAATACTGGCCGGAACAACAACGCCCACTGTGTACAGCAGTCATCTAAGTGGCTTTGCTAGTATCTCTGTTAGTATCTCTGCACTGTAACTCAATCTGATGTACGGAAATACTGATTTCTTATCCTGCTTCCGAAAGAGTGTGAGAAAGAGCATAAAATGACACGACACAGCGACCTAAAATAAAATAAAATAAAACAAAGAATAAGCTATGAAATAATTCACTAGTATTAAATAAATTATCAAAACAGTGATGAGCTGGAAAATGCGCTAGGAGGCAGGGGTGTGTGTCGGTGTGCGTGTGTATGTACATGTGTGTGTGAGAGAGAGAAAGAGAGAGAGGTAGAGAGTGCGCTTTTGCCCTCCGTGCTATATGGAGTGATTGCACCCGTTCCCTCTGTCAGTGAATAAATAAAGCATGATGTACAGAGCAGATGAATGGCAACAGCCTTCCTTCCATCAAACACACATCCTAGTCCACAGAGGCCGTCCGTCTTCATCCGTTGGCGTGTGATTGTGTGTTTAGACATGTGTGCACACTTCTCTCTCTCACACACACCCATACACCTACACATGCCACTGTACAGACTACAGAGTAGTGGAAATACTTCTGCTGTACGTTACACGCCCAGCTGGCCCCCCTCGCTGTTTATTTATTCACAAAACTTCCTCGACCCAATCAGCAGTGGTTGCTTCTTTACAACTTCATTTAAGTTTAGTTAGTATTACAGTACACACACACACACGTCAGCCGCTCGGCTAAGTGCTAACTCCAGTGAAATGCTACGCAGGGTTTTTTTTTTTTTTTTAGGGGCATCAGTAGTCCGGAGGTGTGTGTTCGTGTGTTCATGTGTGTGTGGGGTGGGAGGCCACCGCCACCGCCTTCATGTCTTCATCATCATCATCATCATCATGTTCATCATTAATCATTAGCTACTCCCACACCAGAGGAGACGGAGGCATCTCGGAGGGCTGAGCTACTGTCGAGCTGGAAGAAGAACAAAGGCGTATGACAGAGAAAGAAAGTTACATCATCGTCTCCGTCTAGCGTCTGAAACATGCTTGAAAGATCTGTCTACATTTCATCACTCGACTTTCATTTCAAAAACAGATCTCTCGTTTCTGGACGGGGAAAAAAATTCAGAGCAAACGTTTGTACATGCTTAAGCGAAATGCTATTACAAACCATGTTGATGGTTAAAACCAGTTTAAAAATCTTTCTACATTTGAAATACTCTCTAAAAACTTGTTTCCGCATTGAAGTCTGCCTCGATCTTGTTCTTTGAGGAGTTTTAGGATTTTCTTCTTTACACGAGTTAAAAGAGTCCTGGAACATCCGATTCTTTCGTTTTTTTTTTGTTTTTTTTTTAATACACCAAAGACATTTGGGTTTGAAATTAAAATATGAATTTGAGATGACAGATCAGAATTTCAGATTTCATTTCCTGATATTCACTTCTTGTTAACCAACCCATTTTTTAAGTGAACAAAAATACTGACAGGAGTTTCTTGTTGCTCAGGTGTGCCCTGTTAGACTGCCAGTTTAAACAGCTAGATAGTTGCCAGTTTAAACAACTAGATAGTTGCCAAATGTCTACTTTTGGTTTGAACCCTAGGGCTTCACCTGTGAGGACTGCATTTGTTGTTAAAAAGGATAAACCAACATGAAAGTCAGAGAGCTGTCTTTGAGAGAAAAACAAGCCATATTGAAGCTAAGAAAAGCTGGACGATCTATCGGAGTCATTGCACAATCGCTGGGGATAGCCGATGCAACCATGCGGAATGTCCTGAAAAAGAAAGAAATCGCTGGTGTACTATTGAAATCAAACAGGTTGAGCAAGGAAAACAGCAGCAGGTGATGACAGAAACAACTGTCAGTGTCATCACTCAACAGGGCAGGGGTGAAGCTATCACAATCCGCCATTTGGAAGAAAATTTCGAGAGCAGAAACACCACAAGATTCAAACCGCTCAACATCATGTCGGAATCTGCAAAAAAATATAGAGATGGGCCACAAAAGCTCTGGAACCAAGATTAACCTTAAAAGTGATGGAAAGGCCAAAGTGTGGAGAGAGGAAGGATCTGCTCATGATCCAAAACATACGAGCTCATGGGTGAAGCACGGTGGAGGTAGTGTCATAGCTTGGGCTTGCATGGCTGCTTCTGGAATGGGCTCACTAGTCTTTATTGATTACTCATGACCCAAACACACTGCTTACATGGCAAAGGACTTCGTCAAGGGAAAAGGATGGAAGGATTTGGATCGGCCGAGACAATCACCAGACCTTAAACACAGTTGAGCAGCATCTTCTGAAGAGGAGACTGAAGGCGAAACCCCTCAAAACAAACAACAACTGAAAGAAGTTACGGTTCAAGCCTGGAAAAGCAGGCAAAAGAAGAATGGAATAATTGATTGCAAGCATGGGATATGCAACCAAATATTAAGTGATATTTACGGTTCAAGGTTTACGGATATTTTTAAGACTGTTTCAATTGTTCTAATACTTCAGCTCACCAAAAGTTGGGTGGTCTGCCACCAGTCGTGTCATATTCTAAGTTGTTTAACACATATCAGGAAACGAAAACTGAAATTCCGATCTAAAGTCTCATATTCATCTTCTGAACTCATACTTTCGGTGTGTAGCCAAAAATAATATATCCAATACTAGTATGCATACTGATAGCTTTTTTTAAATGAAAATCAACTAACTAAATGAAGGCCCCCCACCAGAGGCCTTGAAATACTGACTGAATTACATGTATGCAGAAAGAATACTTCTTTTTCATTTCTGTTTTTATAACACAAGCACTGTTTAAGTGAGAGACAATGGCGCCCTCTTCTGATTAGAAAAAAAACTGTGGGCCATCATATTACCTGATAAAGCTTTTGAAAGCAGCAGACTGGGGATTTATACATAAAGGTACCCGATTCCCCTTCTGCTGCTCCAGGATGAACTGATGAATGATCTCTGTGTGGAGAAGAAAAACAGACAAAATGGGGAGTTTATAAAAGACTAAAAGAAAAAAGTGTGAAAATGTGTATCATTAAAATTATTTTAGTACACTAATGACATTATTATACCTTTATAAAAAAATTCTTTATTAAGAAAAATACAAACATAACTGCAATGATGAATAAGAGTCCCGGTAGTATTACGTAAAAAGTATTCACATTTATAAGAAAAAAGTTTTAGTATTAGGTAAAAACATCTACATGCACTTTTTTCGTCTTTCAAAATTTGAAACCCCAGGGCATGAAATATATATTTTACAGACTTCAGTGCCTCAGGATGTAAGCCGCATGCAGAACTGACTGATCTCTCTCAGATTATAAACCCAAACTGCCCTTAACAGCCCCGCTCCTCTCCGTTCCTAACATGGCTACATGGCCTAATATGCTCTCAGTCTCCAGGCGGCTGACGTCCACTCTCGCTAATCCTCCAGCAGTAACACAGTACATGCAGGACATGAGGAAGAGGAAGGAGGAGGAAGGGCAGGGCTATTTTGGGACGGTCGTAGGGTAAGCCTGCTTCTAAGCCTGCAGGCCGTCTCTGACAGCCGCTCAGAGTGAAAGGCCACTGCTGATGGAATGGGCCTCAGAGAAAGGAGGGGAGAAATGAGAGGAAGATAAAAACAAAAAACGAAAAAAAAAAAAACAGCAGAAGTGGGAGAGCGCGCAGCACAGCGGGAGACCCGATTACCACACATGATGGGTACATACTCCCAGACCTGATCCGATCCAATAAGACAAGAAAGAAAGAAAGAACGGAAAGAAGATAGAAAGCAAGAAGGAAACAAACAGCATGAAAAAAGTTATGAAGGAAATATGGAAAATAAGAAAGAATGGTTGACGGGCACCAACAAAAAACTGAAAAATTTGAAAATGGAAGAAAGAAAGAAAGAAAGAAAAGGATGGACAGAAAGACAGTAAGAAAAAGAACAAGTTGGGAAATAAGATAAAAATGAAGAAAGAAAAGACCGTACCTTTGACCTGCCGCACTGATGTTAGATTTTTCTCAAATCCATCATCGAACTTGGGGTTGGTGACGGGCTCGAAGTCACTGGTGTAAACTCGGCCAGACGACGTGGTGTAGCAGCATTTACACATGCAGGTGTGGTAGCGCAGGCGCCCTTCATCCAGGTATGGGTGAGCCAGAGCATCTTTAGCCGAAATCCTCTTTGACTGGAGAGAGTAACAGCTTTAGACATGCATAGATCTTAAAAACAATCTTTTTAAAATGAAAGGTTCTCTGGTCCAATGACACCAACATGGAACAAAGCAGTAAACTTGGCAGAAACCTAACAAGGCTCATCACCATGAGAACGCCATCCCCACTGTGAAGCATGGTGGTGGCAGCATCATGTTTTGGAGCTGCTTTTCATTAGCATGGACTAGAAAACTGGTCGTGGTTGAGGGAAGGATAGATGGAGCCAAATGCAAGGCAATCCTAGAAAAAACCCTGTTTCAGTCTGCAAGAGATTACAAACTGATACACCTTCCAACAGGACAACGAGCCTAAGCATACTACCAACGCTGCGTTGGACTGGTTCAAATCCAAGAACCTGAAAATGAACAATTCCAGTCCACTCTTGGACCTCAAACCAATTTAGAAATTGCTGTTCGCCACCCAATCTGACGGAGCTGGAGCAATTCGGCCGATAAGAATTACTTTAGAAGAGTTACTCTTGCTATTTGTTAAACTCTCCAAGCACGCGCGCGTTAAAATGCAGATCTGAACTTTCTCTAAATTAGTTTTCCAGAAGGTATGCTTGTTTTCTGAGCTTTTGATAAGCACAAGTTTTAACTATATAAATAACCTTTTTATGTGTTATAAATGCATCGTGTGTATGGGAAAATTTTTAACCATCAGTCAAGGAGGCCTATAAATATAATAATCCTGCCATTATAGGATGACAATACAGGTAAAATGATGAAATGACAATTGGACATAATCACGTCTCTGAAAAGCTAGTTTCCTGATATATTTGACAACGTGTCATTATCATATACACATCATTTTCCTCAAAATCAGGTTTTTTGTCTATATTCAGAACCACAAATTTCTAGCTGTGTCTAGTTGGCCTGCCTTCATGAAATCTTACATGCTCGTTCCTATCCCTAATCAGAGGACTATTAAAAAGGAATTTCCCAAAATGTTCATTATTGTGGGATTTCTATTAGCTTTTATACTGAAAAAAATGGCAAGAAATGTATTTTCCGGGTTAAACAACTTTCTCTTCACACTGAAAAAGCATTTTAGTTAAATGCATGCATATTTAATCAAATGAAGCCTCATTTGCATAACAATGTACAGTTCAAAAAAGTTCTAATATTAAAAAAAAATAATAAATCCTGGAATACCTGTAATCAACCGGATTGACTGTGATATCTGTTTGATATGCGTTCAAATATTACCCTATTTAACTGTAATGTCTTGCCTAAACAAACAAACAAACAAACATAAAACTAGTTGTATGCTACGGACTTTAAGGCTGAATTGGGGCACTCACCGGGTCAAAGACCAGCATCCTGCAGAGAAGGTGAACTGCTTCATGGGTCGCCTGATTGGACAGGGTGTACAGGACAGGAAGTGAGGGCTGTGGAAACAGGAAAATAAGACGTAAATGTACAAAATGCAAATAAAATCTTTATGTCAGAGCCACTAAGGTGACGGAGCAATAATAACACACACGCCAAAGGGTTAACTGAGGTTAATAACAGTAAACAACTGTCTTTATGAGACCGGCACAATCTGTGAACGCTATATTCTTCTAAACCTAATATGCCCATGAACGCAGCTTTTCCCAATAATTATGAAGCGCTTTGCTGCACAACACTCTGCAAATTGAGGCCATCATAATTGCTACCAATTACAAGCCTCCCATTATCAGCACTAAAGACGCTCCTTCAGCTGTCGCTGCAAAAATTATTTACGACAAAACGTGCAGTGAGTGTTCAAGGAAGTTCTTCAGCTAGCAGATGACTGTGAATGGGGCTTCGGCACCTGACTGTCTGGTTCGTTTCGTTCGTCCTAACAGTCAGCGATGTGTGCGCTGATAGCTGTGGAGGATGTGGGACAGCACAAACAATGAGCGGGGTTATTTTTAACCCTGTCTAATTATCTCCTCCGCCCACCCGGCTACCCCAGTGCCTGCTCGCCGGCAGCAACGATTGAAAAAGCCCAGTGGTAATCGTTTGTTTTCCCTGACTAGATTTTTTTTTTTTCCAGGTTAGAGAACAGATGCAAGCATTGGCTGGTGATTCATGCTCATCGGGAGAAGACTGACGAAGTGGAGGGCCTCGGGAGAAAAGTGGAGAGATGAAGCAAAAAGGAGGTGAAGGAATGAGTGTTCTACACCGAGACGACACCGTCGGGACCTAGAGATAATGGAAAGTATTAAAATAGCGAATGCGCCATTTATTTGTGTGCAACAGGGCAACAGGCCAGGCTGTTAAGTGTGTGCGAACGTTTGTGCGGTGGCGAGATGGCGTGCACTAGCGCTAGCCGGCATTAGATCAGGATTAACCCGAGACGCGGCTTTGGACAGCTGAAGAGGAGGCTGAGGGGCTCTCCACACCTCGTGATCGAAAAGCTCAATTAAACTAATGATGAGTCAGGAAAAGCCGACGCATACCATCATCAGCACGGGCTTTCAGCTCCACTCCGACACATTCCACCCTCACATTACTGACAGAAGGAGTCATCCAGCACAACACACCGATCTCATCATCCACACACTCGGCTACAACAAAGTGGTCCTTCATGCAGAATTACTAACTGTTACGGCAGCCAAACCTTAAATACTACTTTGTGTAATTAGCTAACTGTCTATCATAGTTTATATCCAAGTTTACATGTCCACGGTGTGCTGTTAAATGAAAATAACCAGCAATAGTGTTATCATGAGTTACCGATATTTCCAGTAAAAGAAAATTTCTCTTACGCTAACTATATATATACACACTATAATACACTGACACGTCATACATTCATCCATATATAGTTACATTTCATGTTGTAAAACATCCACGAAACACATTCCTGTTATTTAGCACATCCATCCCTCTCTTTCTCTTGCTGATAAAAAATAAAAATAAATAAAAAATAAATACAAATTTCAGCTTGTTGCCACGAGACTAGAAAACCAAATAAAGTCTTAATCGCTGTTGCATAGCTCTGCTGCTGGGAATGCCGTTCATAAAATGTTAAATAAACATCTCTTTACAGAAAACTTCGCTATGATCAACGATTATTCGCTCTTCTGTGTTAATTAATAACACATTTTTAGTCGGTTAATTATATGTCCTTGATTATGTGAAGCATATTAGACTAAGCGCATTAATATAATCCTGGGATTTGCAGCTGTATGACTGTCAGAGCTGCTGTTATGGAAAATGAATCAACACTTTTTGACCAATCAGGATCAAGAACGCAACAGCGCTCCACTATGCGGGAGAATATCCAGATCGAAATGTGCATGGGACAGAGATCCCCAGAGAAGATTGGTATTGTTTACCTCATTAAAGTAATTGCTTTTGAATAGTTAAAAGCAATGAATAAATCATCAATTAATCCTACTTTTTAAAATCACTTCTGAGCGTAGGACTGAGACTAATAAATGAACAATATTACACGATCTGATGAAGCTAGCTTGGCAAACAATCTTGCTGCTAAAACATACATCGCAACTGTTTTTCTGGAATACCTAGCTTTATTTTTTCTACAGACAAACCTCATGACAGGAACCGTCCCGATTTTAAGAGTTTAAATGCTCTGTTTTGCGGACAGTTTATTCTCAGAGAACAGAACTGAGCTTCAACTTCCTGTGTGGTAACGCCCATGTGACCTCCCTCTGACCTATAAAACCCCAGGACGCTTCAGTGACAGGTGCAGGCTGTAGCTTTCCACCACCAGCTAGGTCAAACACACACACACACACGCACACGCACACACACGAGTCATTGATAAGCCAACGTGCATCCTTCAGCACCAGGCGAGGAAGACAGGTTGAAAGACAGAATTCCTCTGCAGGTGAACAGGATGTGTTTGCAACATGTGTGTAGGTCTCATCTCTTTGTTAGTGCTTTGCTAAGAGTCTAAGAATGTAACTGTGACAAAATCTCTCTCTTTATACCTCTAATGCTCCAAATATCCGTATCTGCAACCTAAAGTGGGAGTGGCCTAACAGTTCCTCAACCTCGGCTCCGTTCCAGTTTACAATTCATCTCAACTACAGATGTGTGCATGGGACGGAACTTTTTTAAAATCTCGCTCACTCGGTCATTAATTTTTGCTTTGTACCTGCCTGCAATGTGTTCTAATGAAGTCAGTTGGTACTACTAGCATAAACAAAGCAGCAGACCTATTTAAACAAAGATGAATGAATGAATGGTTGTAAAATGCGTCACGTAATGACATCACGTTTGTTTATGAACGTAGCCTGTTTGTCCGGACGCATTTGTACCCGAGCGCTCATTTGTGCCCACATGAAAGTTAAAACGTCTGGCTCACGCGACTGTTTCTGTTCAGACCTGCGGGTTTCCAGGTATCTGTTCAGAGCACGTTATAGGTTCGTTGCTAATAACGTGTTTGTGTATTCGGTTACGCGGATACTCTGCACTCAGGGAGGAAATGAGAATCAGTGAGCAGCATCTTAAAGCCCGCTATCCTCATCTGTGTGTGTGTGTTTGTGCTGCCAGAGACAACAGAGCTGCCAAAGTGTGAAGTGAGTCTGGTTAAACAGGCTGCTCTGTGTGCCCGAGTGTGTGTATGGTGGTGTAACGGAAATCTAGGCTGAAAGGCGGAGATAGAGTGATGGGTATTCGGGCCGTTTTTGCAGGCTAGAGTGTCATACTGAGATTGAGCAGAACACCCCATTCATGGTGGAATGAACTTCCCCTAGATGTCGGAACAGCTGAGTCACTGGGTGTCTTCAAACGACGACTAAAGACCTACCTCTTTTGGAAGTACTTGGACTAGCACTTTAGTTATTCTTCACTCTAAAAAATAAATAAATAAATAAATAAATCAATCCACCTTTTCTGTATTACTTGCCCACAGAGCTGTTACCGTGACGGTATTAGCCCGCGACCTAGTGAAACAGTATCAGAATATATTTACTGATAGAGACTTCAAAGCACTTATGGAAGTCGCTCTGGACAAGGGCGTCTGCCAAATGCCGTAAATGTAAATGTGATGGTCATGTGACCTATGAATGATCAAGCACAACTTATGTGGCTACACCCCTACATCAAGCACGTTCAATAAGCGTCAACAGAATTAGTGCGTCTCGTATGCATGGAACATCTATTTGTCACTGTGATTTACACAGAACTCGCTTTTCTCTGGAACTTTCCAGACTGGACATTACGGTAACAACGGTACAAATTACGGTAAAAACGGTGTTCCATTCCGAATAAACACATCACATAACTAAATGCAGAGCTTAAGTCATTCAAATGTCAAATATGGCTATTGTGAACATTTGAAAAAGTGTTTTTTTTTTTAACTGGCCAGCAAGATTTGTGTATTTACACAGCGTGAACCCTACACTCAGCACTTCGGAAACTCTAAACGCCGGCACTTTCTTTGGAGACAGAAATGGTGTAGAAATAAGTAAAAATTAGGAATGATATACTAAACCATACAGGAATAATCGGCATGTTTTGTTTTCTGCTGACAGTCTAGTTTCCAGTGCAGTGGGAAATCTTCCGTACGTCCTGAATGACTATCCTGGCCATATTGCACTGCGCTAAGGTGGCTAGTTACACTGAAGCTCTGCTGTGGGTTGAGGAAAAGGTCAGACGGCCATCTGTGCCTTATAGCTGTGGAAAACATGACCACACATACCGGGTCCACCTGGGAGGCCACATCTGCCCCAGTGTTGAACGCGGATACCCAACACTCCCCCGCTTTCCATAGCCATTGGTGTTGGACAGTCCACCCTCTGACCATAAGCCCACCCTCTTCTGCGGACGAGGGACGCTGTGCGAGTGTGTGTGTGTGTGTGTGTGGGTGGAAATTTGATCACGCCGCAGCCTCTTAGAGAAAAACAACAAGGCCTTGTGCATACATCTGTCTCTGGATAACTTTGGATAACCAGCTTTTCCATACACAAAAAACAGGTGGTGCAGTAGATAAGGAGGATCGGAGAATTCATAAGCCATGATTCAACCTTCCTCTCTTTTCTATCTCGGAGGCATTTCACAAGAAGCTATAAAGCCTAAAAGCCCCCTCTCTCTCTTTCCCTCTCCTGATCCTAAGAGCACGGCAAAATTAATAGCTTGTAACAAGGTCCCCAGTGGACTGAGATGTACCAGACCCCCTTTTTCATTTCCTCACTCTTTCTCTTCGTATCCTCCTCTCGATTCCATTCAGTTTTATTTGTATGACGCTCTTAACAACAGGCATTGTCACAAAGCAGCTTTACAGAAATCCGGATCCCTAATGAACAAGCCAGAGGCAGCTGTGGTCTCCCTGAGAGGACATATGGAAGAACCCTCCGGAGGACCCAGACTCCAAAGGGAACTTATCTTCTACTCCTGCTCCTACTCTTCCACTCCACTTTTCTCCATTCTCCGGTCACATGACTGCGGCTTTCAAAGCCGAACTGACCAAAGAGGTGCGTCTCCATATCCCTGGCTCTTCGAGACCCTTTTCTTTTCCGTCTCTCACCAATCTTGTTGATGGACGTCTCCCGGACACGGAGCTGACATTCTTCATGATCAATAAAGTTCCAGCTCAGGAGAGCCCCTTAACACTGTCCTGTTCCTCTACACTCTGTCACATAACCAGGACTGTCAAGACAAATCATAAAGAAAAATACACCGCTCCATGAAACCTGTCAGCATGTTCAATTTCCTTTGAATGGATACGCTTCAGAATAGACAGCCTCTCTACTTTGGCATTTTTAGAATACGAAAAAAATGTACCAAATAAGTTTGCTACAGGGTAACTATTAACTTGAGATTGGTGTTCATACATGCAAACGATACCTATATAATCCACATCAGAAATAATCCTACCTATTTCTAAAGGCTTATTCAGACAGACAGACTTAGTGTCATGTTGACGCTCTGCGAGCTTGCATGCATTACAATGTTATGGCGACGGACTCGCAACGGGCCGTATTTAGAGCTGCGCCTGAAGTCTAAAAGTTATTTCAATATTTATGTGTGTCTTCAGAGTCACCTCTAAGCACCTGCTTAAGTCTGGCTGCACCGTTCAGATTATTCAAAATACCTGTGCGTAGTTCTCGGAGTCAAGCGTCTGAGATCCAGACCAGCGCGAGCTAGACCACCAGCTATTTGCCTTAAAAAAAAAAACAGGGATCGAAAAAGGAGATCAAAGGAGGAGACACGATATAAACCTGAACTGTCTATGTAGAACCCTACAACAGAGAACTGTTTCTTTTTATCGACACATTCATAAATGAATTTAAACTAAGCCATGAGAAGATGAGTGCTCAGTCAGTTTATCCTTCAGACTACTGGCGCCTTTTCTTTACAGGAGAACGCGATGAGTCAACAAAAGCGTTAACATTATTTTATTCATTTGAAAAATACTGAAATACATGCAGGAAAAGTAGCCTACAGCTGCATGCGCAATACAATTTCATGACCTCGGTTTAGTGTCGGAGTCCCGCTCATGACACAAAGGTAAAACTGTATACAGTACTGTGCAAAGGTCTTAAGAACCCCCATTTATTTTAAGTAAAAATGTTGCTATACAACTTTACTTTATGAGTCCTGCATTACTGAGTCGGTACAAAACCTTTTCAGATATTCCAAACATTACTTTTCCCAAAACATTTGAGAAATGTTTGTATGTCAGTAAAGAAAGCAACAAATTACGCAAGAGACCACTTTTCAGACGAAAATCACGATGAAGGCTTCTGGGTTCCTCATAAGAAAAAGAAGTAAGCGTGACAGTCAAAGTTCACAGACGAGCTGTGACAAACTCCTCAAGATGCTCAGTAAAACTTACAGCTCATTTCCTTATAAAGCTGTATACACTGTATCCGGGATTCCTGTTTAAGAAAAAAAATCAAGGGGTTGTCTCAGCAAACGTTTTTTTTTTTGTTTGTTTCTGTTTACATTGTAGTGTTTTTCTTTTAAGCAGAAAGATTTAATTTCATTACTTTTGAAATCATCTTTACTTTACAGCATTTCTCTGCATGCGACTTTTGCACAGTGTATACTGTGACCATGTTGTACTAATTCGCTCCCATGATATCTGTTGGTTCCTTAGTATAGTTAAATTGTGGCCACATTTTAAAAACTCCCTCCCTTTGTTTTAGTGAAATCATGGCCTGGTTGTACTTATTCATTCCCTCGTTTAGTTAAATCGTGGGCACATTTTAATAATTTGTTTCCTTGTTTTAGTCACATCGTGGCCACACTTTATGATTTTTTTTTTCTATTCATGTCATAAGCAGGGCACCATACCATCTTGTGTCTGAATCATGGGTTATTTATAAGCTGATGAATAATGAGTGTGGAAGCCATATTTTGCAGTAAATAGCATGACCGTTACAACTAGAACTATTCATTCAGTAATATACTGATTACAATTAGATGCTTATTTCAATTCTGGCCAGCTCTTCATTCAGGTAAATTCTCTTTTGCTTTTATGTTACATTAAGCCTTTAAGAAAAGGTTCCAGGTAGCACCTCTTTAGAAAGCCTGAACCATTATTCATCCACAGCATCCTTAATTTGATAAATGTGTAATTTTCACCTCATAGCTGATTAGCAACAAGCATTACAATTTGTTGGCGTCCCCGTCATCGCCTTGTTACCACAGTGGCATTTAATAACCCCATCATTCCAAATGTGTGTGGGTGGAGTTAACTGTTTGCCCCCGGCACCACCACCCTCTCCCCACCGCCCCACTCTCTATAACAATGCCTGTAAATAGAGGAGAAGTCGATAGATGTGATTAAAACATCCTGTGCCGAGGCCTGCCAAGCTCACACAGACCAGAGAGAGAGAGCAAGCGTCGAATGACAAGGTCAGCCAAATGTCAGTGTGCGTGTGTTGATGTGCGTGTGGTTGCATGAGAAAAAGGGTGGGGTAAAAGGGCCTAGTCTTGCTCTGATGACAATCACCAGTTTAGCAAATGGATAAGATTTATGCAGAGGCATTTGTGTGTGTGTGTGTGTGTGTGTGTGAGAGAGAAAGGCATGCTGCTGGAGCAGTGGCCATGCGGTGGGTCGATGCAAGACAGGAAGTGGAGAGCCGTAGTGCTTGCTCTGCAGTTACTGTTCTTCCGTATCGCTTTCTCTGTGCGGGCTGCTGAGGACTGCAGAGCCAACACCCAGCACTAAGTGCACACACACACAGACACACACACACACACACACTACACCATACATTCAAAGACATTAAAACCATAAAGTCAGTAGAAAGCCCCATAGTGCTGCACAATAATGACCACAATTAGTTTCCTCGATATTAAAATAACACGAATATTATTACAATCATCCAGCCGATTCAGCTAAGTAGCCTTTCTTCCTCAGATTACCGTTATTTGTTCACACATACAAATCTTTAACCACTGAAAGTTTGCTCGTTACACACCGAACATCTTTGAAATTTTAAATATGCATACGATTACACTCTAAATACACAGTGTGCACCCAAATATATGGTTAAAGCATACTACATTTAACAATCATCTCATAACGTTACCAAATAAAAATCACATTCCCAATTTTTTTATTTGAATGTGTGCCATTATCTCAGTAAAAAAAATTCCCAAAATGTCTCCATAAAAGCATGAGGTCGGAATCTTCAGTACCCTGGAATAACTTGAGAGACCTATGAAGAGAAAGGAACTACAACTTCACACTCATAAAATAATAACAATACAGCTACCATTACTACTACAACTACTAATAATACAGTGGCAAGCAGTGATCATCGGGGTCCAAGCACTAGTAATTAAGCTCAACAGTGCAATTACTGCACCACCTTCTGATCTAATTCCACCAGAGTCCACCAGTCTCAGCACTCTGTTTCCACACGACTTAGCTCCTTAACTTCTGCCGAGGCACTCACAGCAGATATCAATCACAATGCTGGATAGCCTTCACAGTGGAGAAAAGAATCATACAGAACAGTTCTCCATGCTTTAGGGTAGAGGTGTCTGTTGTCACCATTATTATTCAACTGAAGAAGAAGACGAAGACTGTAAAGGAGACAAAAAAGAAGAAGAAGGAGAAAAGGACGACAATAAAGAAGAAGACAAAAAAGGAGAAGAAGATG
Organism: Notoglanidium macrostoma; assembly: GCA_030068235.1. Taxonomy (NCBI): domain Eukaryota; kingdom Metazoa; phylum Chordata; class Actinopteri; order Siluriformes; family Auchenoglanididae; genus Notoglanidium; species Notoglanidium macrostoma. Next base: position 2,494,491 of record JAQQZR010000003.1, read on the forward strand.
ACGAAAATGAAGAAGAAGAAGAAAAAGAAGAGGTCGACAATAAAGAAGCAGACAAAGACAATAAAGGAGATGACAAAGAACGAGAAGAAGAGGAAGAAGAAGAAGACAATGAAGAAGACAATGAAGAAGAAGAAGGAGAAGAAGAAGAGGATGACAATAAAGAAGACAGACAATAAAGAATAAGACGAAGGAGAAGAAGAAGACAATGAAGAAGAAGAAAAAGGAGCAGAGGATGACAATGAAGAAGCAGACAATGAAGAAGAAGAAGAAGAAGAAGAAGAAGACAATGAAGAATAAGAAAAAGGAGAAGAGGATGACAATGAAGAAGCAGACAAAGACAATAAAGATGACAAAGAATGAGAAGAAGAAGAAAATGAAGACAATGAAGAAGAAGAAGAAGACAAAGAAAATAAAGAAGACGACAAAGAATGAGAAGAAGAGACAAAGAAGACAAAGAAGGAGAAGAAGACAATGAAGAAGAAGAAGAAAAAGGAGGAGAAGAGGACAACAATATAGAAGAAGATAAAGACAATAAAGAAGACAGAGAAGGAGAAGAAGGAGACAATGAAGAAGAAGAAGAAGAAGAAGAAGACAATGGAGAAGAAGAAAAAGAAGAAAAGAAGAAGAGGATGACAATAAAGAAGCAGACAAAGAAGGAGAAGAAGAAGGAGAAGACAATGGAGAAGAAGAAAAAGAAGAAAAGAAGAAGAGGATGACAATAAAGAAGCAGACAAAGAAGAAGAAGAAGAAGAAGGAGAAGAGGACAACAATAAGGAGAAGATAAAGACAATAAAGAAGAAGACAAAGAAGGAGAAGAAGACGACGACTTTTCAACGTCATGCCTGTAAATAAATGGAAATTGTCGGTCGAGTTTTCCAAAAGCTGTGTCTGTTCTCGTATCTTGCAGGCTTTCACTAGCTACACTATTTTTAATGTCTGCCAAGCCACATACAATCCCCCAGATGCTCCCAGACACACACGGTTCAAACAGAGAGTTCAGGAACCCGTGTAGAGCAGGGCAGAGCTCAAGACCACCATCAGAGCGAGAGAAGAGCCCAGAGCCCGGCGCAGGGCAGAACACACAGGGAGAAAACGACCAGGCGCTGAGATCCACCCACACCCTGCAGACATGGCTCAGGTTCAGAAGAACAAGGCCTGGAAAAATCTGCTGCGTGCCAGAAAACGCTGAGCTCAGCTAAGAAAGCAGAGTAAGAAACATCACATGAGTGAGTAAAGAGGCGCTGACATTCAACAGGAAGGGCTGGTCACCAAAGCAGAGATGCACAAACCTGAACATTTCTTCATGAACAAACTTTTCGGGACCAGATATATCAATACCAGACATTTTCTAGATCTAGAATGACATATTTAGCGTGACATATCAAAGATCTGAGCAGATGTCAAGAATGAGAAATGCGATACAGACAAAAGCTACACGCTGCTTATTATAGTATTAAGGATAATATTAAAAAGTGGAATTCGGTCTCATCCGATATCTTTTCCAGACGCATTCCTTCATAAATGTGCTTCAAATGACTTTGCTGGGATTTGTAATCTCATTTTTAAATAGTGAGGTTTTGTATTTAAAAATGCACGAGAGGCGGGTCTTAGGAGGCAGAGCAATAACAAACTGCGATGGGGAATTTTTTATTTTATTTTTTTTCTCTTCTCTCTTTCTCTGTCTGTCTGTCGAGCTGCACATGCTACTCCTGAGA
>JAQQZR010000003.1:2496273-2516610 GCA_030068235.1 Notoglanidium macrostoma
AGTCATCACTTGGAAACCACTTGCTCCTGTTAAATATGGCACCATATAAACTGCCTCAACATACACCTAGAACTGTGCTGATGCCGTTGGACTGCTGTTCCCATGAGAGGTTCTGCTACAATGACAGAGGACTCGAATCACCATGAACAGTCTTGCACTCTAAACTTGACCCTAGTGTTAAAGTGTATTAGTTTTAATTGCACTATACAGTGTGACCCAAATGAGGATGGGATCCCTTTTGAGTCTGGTTCCTCTTAAGGTTTCTTCCTTCTGCCATCTCAGGGAGTTTTTCCTGCCATCGTCACTACAGGTTTGCTCATTAGGGATATATATAGATTCATACATTTATATTCTTTATATCTCTTTGGAAGTTGGTCATGGTTCTCATGACACGTAATAAATACAACACTTATGGTCATGGGACGCATCTAAGTATTTCTGCACGGTTCTCTGACAGCACTGAAGGCCAATACGGTGCATTGCACTGCATTCATTACTTGGAAATTCATTTCCTACCATAAAAGCGTTCATATGATCTGAACTGTTTAAAGTTGGGGAGGAAAAAAATGGACGCTCAGGCAAACGCGAGCTTGTTTGGCTTCTGTCTGGATGAACTGCTTTCATTAGTGTTTAATCCACTTTAAAAGTGAACAGAGGAGGCTGTGAGGCAAGTCACCATTAATAATGCTGGAAAAAGGAGCAGCTCAGAATGCACGGAATGAATTAACCTTGAAAAATGAAATCCCTGTGCTGCATTTATTGATCCTACAGCTCGCCATAGGCTAATAGAAAGTCTGAAGTCTTTAAAAAAAAAAACGACTACATGTAAATAATACTATGTTTTTATGCCACGGTCAAGATTCCATGTGCTTGAGATACTTTCTTAATGCGGAATTACGCAACAAAAACAAACAAACACCCCAGTCGACTGCATGCTACATGACTTTCAAAGTCTCGGAATCGCTATAAGAAACAAGAACAAGAAGAGAAAATGAGGAGGAAATATTGGATAGGGAGACGTGCGCAGCGTGTTGTGAAAAGAAAGCTATTTTTATGCGGTGTACTGACAGGAATCAAGTTGTGTTTATTTTGGCTGTCACTAACAACCATTTGGGTATGACATGACAAATAAGTTCTTACAGAAGCATTATTATTGTGCTTACATTTCACTCTCAGTCTCCCACACAACTAGACGGATGATAAACTTGGTTCAGGGACCTGAGGCGCATGAGAGCGGATGAATCTGATATCCTCTTGGACCCTCACAGCTGTTTCTCATCGCTGTACTTGCAGCGAGTTGGAGAGGGTTTCACACTACACGATTCATCAGCGAGAAAAATCAAACATGCCCTGAAAATTGTATCGCTGAGCAGTGCGCACTACGCGAGGGGTCGGCTCGGGGTATCCGCTGAACACAGAGGTGTGGTCGCAAAGTAGCGTTTTGGGGTTTTTTTTGTCGACAAAATTTGTCCGTGACTAGGAAATCATGGTTAAAATTCTGTATTGCAGTCTCAGTTCACGAGTGCATCATTACACCTACCTGTTTATGTGGTCCTCTCAGTATATGAGCTCTGGCTCCCTCACATGCCGTCCTCATGGCCTCCAGAGACGGCGTCCCCAACAGGTCAGTGATCAAATCCAACTGACAGAGAAAAATGAGAGAAAGTGAGAATGATACAAAATAGACTAGATTCAATCAGACCAGGCAAAATCACAGGTATGATTAAACATGCACCATTAGGACCAAGATGCATTTTTTGCACTGACGGCGTCCACAAACTCATTTTCAAAGAGCTTCCAGAGTGCTTCACTCAAGTGTTCATTGTTGGTAGGTTACAAAAAAAATCTAGCACTTCTGCATTCCTTCAGTATAAACATCAAGTCTTTATTTTCTTTGGAAAGGTTAGCTAAAGCGATGGAAAGATATCACACACTGGTATTTGCAGACGCTGTCAACATGGGATTTGAAATACCTGTGAAAAAAAGAATCTGGGTTTGTGAATAAACCATGCAAGCGAGCAGCTGAAAGAGTACTACTGACTGGTCCCGCCTCTTCTTGATTTTGATTGGTCGGTAAGACAGACGTGTCATTTGTGACCTTGGCAGTGCTGAACTATTTTCAACAGAAAGCGCCCGGGGTGCAGCGGTACGCTGAGGGAGTTTTTGCGCCGAGGACGTTGAGCGCTGTCAACACTGAACTTCATACGATTCATACAGAAAATGTGCAAAAAAAGCATTTGGTGGATGAACGCCCTTACTTCAGGCTAAAATTAAAAGCATCAGGCGTGACTCTCCCTCAGCATTAACTGGTCCTGGGTCCTGGAATAAACCGAATGAGCCTTGGAAGGTAATTTCATTACGTCATTTTTCACACATAAATATTACTACTACTAATACAGCAGTGAGAAGCGATCATAGGGGTCCAAGCATGGTTTATAGGTTCAACTGCACGAATAGAGCAACTCTTACTCATCCGGTTCCACCAAGCCTTCATTAAACAAAGCTTTCCGTTACTGATAGCAATCAAAACGCCAGTACAAAGAACAACATTATTTAGAAAAGTTTCTCATGCTGCAGAGTTCTTCATATCTTTTGATACCATCATTAGTAATCTAATTTTACATCTTACACAACTCTTTCTGTCCCGGAGAAAGTTGTATAAGATTTAAAGGGGGAGTGTTGATGTGCTGTGTGTGCACATTCCAGTCTGGGTGGACAGCCAGCTGTACACACTTCTCCCATCTACAATAAGCACACACACACACACACACACACACACAGAGCAGAGAACAGCTGGAGCGGAGATATTAATAGAACACATGGCGTCTCTTCTTCTGCAGTCAATCAATACAACAAAGACCATTTTCTTTACTTCAGGAACTGCTGCTTCTTCTGACCGATCAGAATCACACAACTAATATACAGCATACTGCAACTGACACGTTGGTGATGTAATCACACATCACAAGCTTGCCTAGAAGACACAAACTTCACCTAAAATCCTGGGGTTGCATCAAATAAGGAATATAACCCTTCGTGTCATGCTGTTATAGGAAAATAATCACAGATGGGATGGCGTGATGAAGTGGAGGTACTGTTATCACACCAAGTCAGTCATTTTCCTAAAATCTTCACGTTTTATTCCTTTGTTGTCCTTCTGGTGCTTCCTTCCAGATTCACACTGCCTCTTGTAAAAACACAAGACGCAGAAGGCGCGCTCTAGAGGTTTGTCCATTCTGGGCTACTGTAGCGGCGCAACATGGCGGCTCCGTAGAGGTGCACCCGCTCCGTATGTAGATATAAAGGGCTCATTCTAAGCTTATAAAACACGATGATTCGTAGTTACAGCTGATTATACACTTTGTTTGTTTTTGTGTACCAGTCTATAGGAGTTTCAAAATTAGTAAATACTATTTAAGTTTTTATGTATGAATTCGCTTAACATTTTACAGCTTGACTTGGAAACCTGATGGACATTGCTGTTTAGGCTCTGACATGCCGTCTATTGAATGTGCCCCTTTTAATCTTCCAAATATACATAAGATATGCAGGCGTGTCGTGTGTGTGGACAATGTGCCTGGCGCTGCCTTCGTTTCTGCAAAGTCATGCATCATGCATCTGCTTCGCCTCGGGCCGGATCACACCAGGTGTGAACAAGTTTCCTCCAACAACACACTTCATCATGTTTTATTCCTTATGTATCCTTCAAAGATGGATGTGACCGCGGAAAGAGATGCGCCCTTTCAAAGACATCTCCTGACTTTTTAAAAAGGTGTGTCAAGAAATGCAAGTTCTCCCTTCCCATAGACTGGTAAGTCAGTGCTGGAAATAATCCTTTGGGCTTTAGTTACTTATATTACTCCTCTGATACTGAAATAAGAAAATGTTCCAATCTCGCAGTAGTACTAAAATGTAAATATGGAGTTTAATGCTCTGTTACAAAGTTCTGACACTGGAGACTCCCTCCATAAATGTTGAATAAACATTTTCTAACATGAAACGTCACCATATCAATTATTGTGAATGAGTTTCTTTCTTAAATAACAGCACATTCAACAACAACAAAAAATGTGGATCATCCATCATTTAAGTCCTTGTTTATGTTGTTACTATAGAAACTATAGTGCATTAATATAAACTACTGCACTACTGTCAGGCCTGCTGTTAGAGAAAATTGACAGTGCTTTCTTTAGACAAGCCATTTCACAGTATATACATACAGTATATATAAAGGTTAGGACACTGTTGCATTTACTATAGTGTGTACGTGATCTTACTGAAGGTGTGTAATTCTCTTTTCCTACCTAGGATTATTCTGTAACAGCTACATGAAATCAGGATGTATTATCTGTGACCTGCTAGAGAGAAACAAAACCTCTTCCTCGTCTTGTGGATTTTTTTTTTATTTTAGTACATTCCATTAAGTAGACTGTAAAGTCTGAAGTATTGCTGCGTGACTTTAGTGCTTGTTCAGCAGAGATCCTGGCCTCTATCCCATAAATCAAGCTTCACGGCCGTTAGGAACACACAGCCTTGAGCTCGTCCCTGCTGCGTTCAGACTCTCACTCCCTTCATTTCTCACTTTTTAGCATGTTTGCGCACAATGTGCCAAAATGCACAACAGGAGGACACAGTGTGACCTGCTTCTGACCGCCGCTTTAAATCCGACTGTAAATAAAAAGGTTTGCTAAATTACAGAAAGAGACGAAAACCATGAATCCTGGTTTAAAACAGGAATCTCAACTCATTTTCAACCAATCATGCTATATTCATATCTTATAGGAAGACTAATTTGTACACAAATTAGTACACGGGTCATCCTTTGGGTCTCCTTGAAAGCTGCGACGCATCACTGATACTGCAACACAGCATCGATATATGGTCATATTGCACAAGACAAGATAAAAAGTATTTCAACATTGAGAAATTAAAAAGAAGCAATGAGGAACAGTCAACAATTTTACCGGGTTAAATACTATATATGGCAATGCTAGACTAACCTCATATGGTATTAGTAAGGCATGTAACGAGTCACCTAATTCACGATTCAGTCTGACTCACGATACTGGTTCACAATTCAATTTTTCCATGATATTTTGGAAAAAAAGTAATAAAGAAAATTTTATTACCAAATAATGCAACAATTATTTTCATATTCTTTATCAGTCTAAATATTCCTTTTGAAAAAAATACCTTTATGTCTTGTTCGCTATAGCCAACAATAATTATTTACAAACATTTTTAAACGTTAGAGTAAAATATAGTAGCCGATTAACAAATAGGCCTTTTCTTAATAAATATTTATGAACAGCTGTAAAGGCTGTAGTCAGCTTAAACATAAAGCAACTACCTGCTTCTCTGTTCTTTCGCTTTCAGCACTGTAAAAAGATCAGATTTCTTCTTGAATCTATTGGTACAGTCAATCGCACAAAAGCTCTTTCCCATTTTAGATGAGATTTTTTTTGTGTTACTTCCACTCACTTGTATCATCCTGTGCATTGCCTCTATTGTACTTTATTGTACCTCTGCTGTCTAAACAATGCAATTACAGTAGGTAAAACAAACATTATGCACCATGACAATATTTAATAATTAATAAAAAAAAATTTATTTTCTTCTTTCAAATCATCATAGATTTGTACTGCACATGATATATCGTTACAGGCCTTTATGAGTATATATTATTGATCTCTGGCTCTCTGAAATAGATTTGCTCCATCAGTAAGGCTGTACCTGCTGGATGGGGCTCTGGGCCTGGAAGAGGATGCGTCGGCCCAGCAGCTCGGCGAAGATACAGCCCACAGACCAGATGTCGATGGCGTTGGAGTAATGGCGGCTTCCCATGAGGATCTCGGGGGCGCGGTAATACTGCGTCACCACTTCCTGGGTCATGTGACGCGATTCGTCAGGCTCCTCCACCCGAGCAAGACCAAAGTCACAGATCTGTGGCAAAAAGTATTTATAGCATAACACTTAAGGTGGTGTATTTTTTTATTTAGCAAGCCGATACAGCAAAACACTTCCTGAGGTGATGCGAAGAGAAAAGTAAGATGACGCAGTCAAGACCAGGACTGAGCGAAAAAACTAAATGAAATCGTACGAAATTTTAGCCGTCGAAAATTTCATTTTTTAAACAAACTCAAGAATATTCGGCCTTCTGCACGTTAAAGCATAAAATCCTTGTCAATATTCAGAACATGCATAAAAATGATTATTTTATATTATTTGTTTCATTCATTGGTTTGAGTCAAGTCCTAAAGTAGCTTTTTAATCGTGCATTAATTAAGGAATGCTTTTGATTGACGCTTTTCGGTTTCCAGGAGCTTGTTTTAGAAACATTCTGCAACATTAAATTGTGACGTGGTGCTCTTTACGAAATAGGAAAATGTTTGCAAAATGGTGGGTATAAGAAGAATAAAACAGTCCTGCATGTGCAGTTACAGGAAAACAATCAGCTTTAGGATGGTAACAGTAACTCAGGCTACATCACACCACCCCTTTGTCAAACAATTTTAAGGAGGACAGATTATAAATAAAGTCCTAATTTTACAGAAATGGTGATTTGGGTGCTCCCTGTGGCATTTCTTAATAAACAGCACAGCCGTTACGTTCTCATTCACAAACCCACAAAGCCCTATTTTGGGGGGAAAAAAGTCAGTGTTTTACTTCTTGATCCATTTTAGCTTTGGCTAAAAATAAATTGGTGGACAGGAGGACAGGAAGTGAAGGAGAAGGAAGAGAGAGATTAATTTAGAGCAAAGCAAAAAGCTCCCAATTAATCATGACGAGCAGCTCTCTTCAAGGCCTGTCACATGAAAACTGAAAGCGAGAGATTTTAGGAGTGAGATGTTAATCACTTCTCGAAGTGCTGAGTGAGCCAGCATGCTAAAATGACAATCTGTACTCAGAAGAACATGTTGAGATGCACACACACATACACAGAGTGATGCTGGTGATAAAACCCAATGAGACACTAAAAGATTCAGTGTAACCTGCAGAGGGCCAATCAGACACGGACGAAGACGTCCCCGTAGAACAGCGGGCAGGTGCTGAAAGTAGGAAAAATGTTTTCTTTTTCCGGAAATGGAGCTTAAAGGATAAATGAGCTAATGCATGCTAAATAATTCTCTATCTGCAGCCTGAGAGCTTCATCTACTCCATATTTCACCTGGAGGACTTTTCTCTAGCTGCATGACCTACACACGCACACACACGGTTTTAGAAGTGCACTGCCTTTAGGCTCAGGAATAAAGATTTATGCTGGGACTTAAGCACATAAATCAATCCCAAAGCAGCCTTGACCTCGTGCAGCCAAAGATGTGCATGTTTCTGTTTGTGTTTGTGTTTGATCTAAAAATATAAGACCTGAAATACTTGTCACCTCGAACATTACAGAGATACACATACACCACTATTGTGCATTTACTTTCGAGAACTCGCCGTACTGTGTGTCGTTTCGAGAGCAAAAAAAGGGGTAACAGAGCCCCGAAGGCAACGTTAAGCCTCCATTTAAGGTAAACAACAGGATGTAAAGCTTCAGCTCGGGGATAGTTTGAGGCCATGTCTGCATGTATACAGATATTTCCGAAAGCATTCACACAAAAACGCCATTCTGGGTCACAGAAATTGAAGCTTTTTTTAAAAATGCACTCCAAGATTTTAAAGGTGCATTAAGTACCAATTGTAAAAATAAGGTCTCTATAGGTGGAGTTGCATGAAATTTGATTGACAGTATTTTTTCTTTACTCCCTGATCCTGTTCCCATTTCCATTAATGTACATGAAACTATACCTCCAGAAACTGAGAGTTAATTAGACTCAGCATTAGCAAGGGTTGTCAAAACATCATTTTCAAGCACATTCTGACATTCAACTGCTTGAAACATGCAAAAGTATCCTCATAATTATTTATGAGGGCAAGAATGGGCGTTGGGGGCGTGTCTATAATGGGGTGTTGGGGGCGTGTCTGACAAGAAGCCGATCCAAATACAAACAAATATTCCAGACAGGAAGGCGGGATTTGAAAACTTTTTCTTCCCCCCTAGCCACGTAATACGCTTGTGTTGAGATCACCATTTTTTTTGCATTTTCATCTGCAGATATTTTTGAAAATGTTTCTGAGTAAACCCTAGGCTTCGACAGAGTAATGCTTCCATATGCTGGTTTAAAAATGCTCCAAGAATATCTGTACGCTTCACGGACGAGGCGGGTGCACGATGCTGACGCTGAAGGACGATACTAACCTTGAGCACACAGTTGCTGTTGACGAGAAGGTTGCCAGGTTTGATGTCTCTGTGCAGAATGCCGGCGGAGTGCAGATACTTCAAACCTGAGGACGTGACGACAGAAAACCACAATCAGAAAATCCAGCCGACATCTAAAGTGTGACCCAGCGGCTCTGTTATGCTGTGGGGGCATTTAATTATTTTGCTTGCATGGTTTGACTCCACTCTTACACTCTTGCACAATTCAATACATATAAAATGCTTCCAACTGATCCTCTTATCTAATAATGAAACATTTCTTTCAGAATGGGCGTGGTCTCTTCCAGGATGACCCCGCCCCCGTCTTTAGGGAATGATGGCTTACTGCATGCTTTAATGAGGAGGGAAATGATTTAATAGTAACCCATGTCATTAAGTCAGGAGCAGAGCTGTTAGGTTCAAACTGTCGGGAAATTCCCAGCTCCGACATGTCCTAAAACCTGAAAGTAACACAGCCAAAGACTCGTCCCTAATTATCTGGTTCGAGTTAACACAGACCCGCTGGAATCATAACAGTGAGCAGCCTAAGACATTTAACTGTCTTTGAGCCAGATAGCTCATGATAATTGGCCTCAAAGAGCTTCATGGACAGCTCGTAATCGCACTCTGCAGACCTGCGCGAGCAGCCCACTGACAGATCATAACAGAGATACAACAGAGATATAATTATATCTTATGATTATGTGCCACAAACCACATAATACTCTGCGAAGTGTCTACAATATTTAGTCATTCTATTAGTGTGTAGAATGTGGTTTGGGACTTCTGCTCGATACCAAATCTGAAAAATTTCTCATTGCTGTATCCAGGGGTCAGAAATCATAAATCCTACAGCTAAACACTGCGGAAGTAGACACCGGCACCTCTGCTTGTGGAAACAGAACGGTGCAACTCATGTTACGAAATGTTCTTACGCAAGTAGATTGCAATCGCAAATTTCGACCGGAGAGCAGAATTCCACAATCGCATGTCCTGTAGCTTTAAGAATCTCTAACATGTTTCACTACAGATGAATTATTTATGAGTTCTCTTTGCCTCGGAGAAGCTGGAAGAGAAAGTCATGATTTGGATAGTATCTGTGGGTGTGTTTGACTTTGACCTGGACAGATGTGAAAGGTGGTGTGTGTGTGTGTGTGTTTGTGTAGGTTTTTTTACCTCGGAGGATCTGGTAGAGAAAGACTTTGACATGGTCGGAGCTGAGGGGCTGCGGAGACACGATGATCTTATGGAGGTCGCTCTGCATCAGCTCCGTCACCACATAGCTACATTAGGAGCTTAATTAAGGAGGAACACAGCTCTATAAATAACAGCAGGATGTGTGTTTGCGCACACACACACAGAGCAAAGTGTCAGTGTGTGAGAGATTAGCTAAAAGCAGTGTGGTTAGCAGAGGGCCCTAAGGGAAGTCGATAGAGGGAAAGATGGAGGAGAAGCTCATTTCCTGCCCCATGCTGCGCTAATGGACAGTATTGCCGCTCGGCCCATCTCTCTACAAAACGCAGGAAGAGCAACAATAAACGAAACATCGAGCGCACTAGGCTAAAGCTCTTTGGGGTACAAAATGCCGCAAAGATCATAAAGAATCCCATAAAATGGCTCTATAGTGACTCACTGTAACGTTTTCAGAAAACGCAGAGAGCTGGAATTGTTCGAGCGTTTGTCAGTAAACACAAGACACACAGAAGGTCTAAGAAGCCTCTCGTATTCTTTAACACTAGCACTGCGAGTCTTAACAAAGACAAATTTGCAGTAAAGACATGAAGTTTTCTCTATCACGATACTGCATCCATGCACAGAATGTCAACAATCAGACTTCTGCATTTAAAAAATAAAAAAAAAAATTTTTTTCTGACGACAGCTCGGGCTTTAAAAATGCAGGAAGAAAATTCAAAATAATATCAATGAGAATTAGCTATATGCCACTTTTTATGCATCGCATTAAAGCAATATAATATTTGTTTTAACATACAACTCTCACGTTTTCCGTAAAGTCAACCTGCCACAGGAAATATTCAAGAAGCTGTGTGTTTAAATGTATTTAAATCCACTATTTATTACGATTTCATAAAAAAAAAAAAAAAAAATGATACTGTCGATTTATTGCTTTTATAGCACAGCCATTTATCACTTGTGACGTGCAGTTGCTGAAAAACATTCCTTTTAAGATGGCTGATTCACGTTGGACCACAACCCAACCCTGGTTAGTTATTTTCCTATAACAGCATGTTCCCAGGTGTTTTATTCCTTACTTAGGATGTGGCAATGAAATATTCATCCCTCACCCAAAACAACCCTGCATTTATTCAGAGACTTTATTAAGTGGTATAAAGGTCACTGGGACGAAAAGATAGATTAAAAATATAAAAAATACATGTCACTAAATGTACAATGCCGCTTTCAAGGATTCAAATATTTTCTTTTTTAATGTATTAACATTGTGAACATTTTTAGTAGCATTCAAATGTTCTGAGAACAGTAACATGAACAGATATAAACTGAATTAACTGAATATAAACAGCAGATTCTGAAAGATGCTGCTTTTGTTATATTGAATGTCTGTTTGGCTTTTTTACATTTCTAATAAAAAAAAAAAAAAAAAGAAAAGAGAACAAATATAATAATAATAATAACAATAATAATAATAATTATTATTATTATTATTATTATTTTAAGTAATAAATAATAAATAAGTAATAAATAATAAAGTCCTTGTCAGCAGGTCAGGTCATTGTGAGTGTGTGCCACAAACACACACCTAAACTCAGAACCTCCACACTGGCACCCGCAACCCGAACACAACCTGGTGCATAAAATATTACACGTTTTTGTCAAGCAGGATACTGGATATGAATTGAAATATAAAAAGACAAACAAATGGTTCATTTAAGAATGCTAGTAAATATTTTCATTTGTCATCTACGCTGGAGAAAAGATATATTGGCTAGTGACTAAGATGTATGAGTGTGTTTGTATGTGTGTGTGTGTGTGTGTGTGTGTGTGTGTGTCAGATCTACTGCTGACACTTCACAGTGCTGGGCAACAGCTCCCTGAAGGCTGGTTTATACTTCCCTCCACACAGGTTTCTGTAGGTCGGAAAAGCACTTCTGTGGCAGGTGGAGTGTGGAAGAGGGAAGAGGGCGGGTCCACAAAGTCACGCTTCCCAACACAAATGTCTGAACGCCACTCAAATATAATATATAAATATAAAAGTCAGATTATTCCCCCGTGCCGCCACGTTTGTGGACGCAGCCTCTAGGTTCATTACGTAACTTGAATTGGTGTATTTAAAAAAAATAAATAAATAAATAAATAAAAAAAAATAAATAAATAAATAAAAATTCTCCCCAATAATACATGCAATTAACAAGATAAACAAGCTCCTATATTCATTTATATTTCCCCGATCATTTTTTTTTAAACATTAAAGAATATTTTTTAACTACTAATAATAATAAGAGATGGATAGACAGATCAACCTGGTGAGGTATAATTTATTCATTTTTCTATCTCTTTTTTCTATTCCTTTTTGCACAGTCCATTTGTTTTTAACTGTTTATAAAGTGCTCTACTGTGACCAGAACAAACAAACAGCCCACAAGATTTCCACACACCACTCTTTTTCAAGGGATTACATGAAAAACGGCCGCTGGTGGTTAAGAAAATACAACAAAAAAACAAGGGAGAAAAAACCAAAGCAGCCCCGAGGAACCTTTTCTTCCGAAGACTGAATTACTGAATTATGAATAGTTTCTGCATTAACACTCCTACTACTACTACTACTAATAATAATAGATACATAAACGAACTAAACAAATATTTGATTTCATTATTATTCATTTTGTCCAATTTATTTGGTAATCTGGTGGCTTCGTGTATTGTTCGCATTTATCGCGTGTGTGTGTTTACAGCACTTTAAATGTGCTATATAAATGAAAACTTTTTCCCACGGATTCGGAGTTCGGACGGTCAGAAATACACAGGTTGGAAGTTCATGCTGGTTTCGCATGAGGTGAAATTCAGCATCGCCGGAAGCTCGTTTCTGTTCCGCAGCTTGAATTTTTGCCAAATCACAAAATACTCACAGATGCCTGAAAGCCAAAAGCAACCTTTCATAAGCACGGCAGCTAGACGTCTAAATGCTTTGGAGCATTGCTTGTGTGTGTGTGTGTGTGTGTGTGTGTTTGACAGCGCTTATAGAGATTAGCTTATGAGGCGAGCGCATTTGCACGTGATGCTGAATAGGAGCTGCACAAGAGAGCTTTTGTCACGTATCTAACACAATTAGCCTCATGCAAATGACAGCCAAGCTTGAGTGGCTTGCTGAAATGCAAACTACACATCCTCCGAGGCATGCGCTCCACCGGGTGAGGGAGTTAAAACACACACACACACACACACACACACACACACACACACACACACAATGGCCTGAAACTAGAGGCACTGGAGCAGATCACAGGCTGCAGCTCCTACCCTAAATTAGTGCAACACACACACACACACACACACACACACATAAGTGCCTTATCACAGCAGTCACCATGCCAACTAATACGGGGCTGAATGTGGGCCAAGGCAAAGCTTCACCTGTGGTCCATAAGCCCCGCCCCCTCTCAGGAACGATTCAGTTCCCACAGTGGCAGCATGGGAAAAAAACATTAACCAGCACTCACCTACTCCATTTACACACACACAGATTTGGATCAAACACACAGGTTAATGTAGACAAGCTTAGGTTTAACCCCTTAAAGACCAGGATTGCTATTCACTTACACTTCCTGTTTTTTTTTTTCAATTCTTTTCAACTTTTCAGAAATGCACCAAGCGCTTTCTCACCTCCGGACCAATCAGCTCGCAAGTTGAAAGCACACCAAAAAAGTGAACATAGCAGACAAAATACTAGTAACAAAAAAAAAAAAGAAAAAAAAAAAAACCAGTTGTAAGTGGGCGAATATGAGCAGAGTTACATCGGCAGATTCTGGTGTTGCAGTGTGCGTTTGGGATGTTTCCTGATACGTGATGTGGCTTCTCACTTTAACCGCAGTCATTTTAGCCACACACTCTCAGCTCCAATTCTCTTTCTGCCTCCAAAGCTGCAGCGAAGGCAAACAACCCTTTTCATCTTAAAGCAAATTATTCCGTTTATTCAAATTATTCAAATTATTCCACTTTTATTCAGGAACTAACAGTAAAAGTGTTTGTGTGAAAGTCTTCGACTGCTTGACAGTCTTATGTATTTATGTTTATTTAATTATTTAAATTTAGTACACATTAATAAAACTAATCTCACCTTAAAAGGTGCCTCTGGACTTTTCTAAGGATTCAAATAAATATCAAGTTCACGTAACGTGATTTATGAGATGAGCGTCATTTGTTTAAAATGAAAGAATTTATTTGACCTTAATTACTTTCAACTACTTAATTATTCCGATTCCAAACGATCAAACATCAGATTCGGATCAACGAGAGAAGGAGAAATCGTTAAACGAAGCTAATTAATGAAGCTCTGCATTTTCTCTGTAATCAAGTGTGACGTCTTTATTTTACATTACAGCCTGCAGTCACATCATTGTACCTGAGAGGCTCAGTCTTCATTAGCGCTGCAGTGTCCTTGTGCGCACACACGCACACACACACACCCGCATCAATCTTCCTTAGTGATGTACAGAATAATAGGTACTGAGGACAACAATATATCCATCACACACAGACACACACACAGGTTAACTCGCAGTGCCTGGGTTGAACCGCGTTCTCACAATACATCACCATAATATGATTCCAGCTGCAGAAACCCACTGACCAGCTGCTAATTGCCCTGTGGGGTCTGTGTGGGGGGAAAAGAGAAACTGCTGCTTCTGCGTCTTCATTAATTAAACTCTGCACAACTAGCCGCTCATCGGCCACCGAGACCCCGGCGCGAGACTCGTACGCATCATCATTAACACGCGGCTTCTCTGAATGTGCACTCCAGCTGTGCGGTCACGCGGTATTAATGGATCAAAACGCAGCCCTGCTGCCCTGACCGTTTCATTTTTCCTTTTTTTTTTCTGTGCCAGAAACTAAATATATTCTGCTGGGTGGAAAATTAGGCTTCATGGAAATTTCAGGACGCCTGCTCAGCGATTTTATAAAACCGAAGCTGTACAGGACTTTTATAATTACTTATAATTACTTCCAGAGGCTGTAATACATAATACACTAAAGTGCCTGAACGTGTCATTTCAGACCAGTAGAAATGATCTGCTAAATATACAATGACGAGGATTTTTGCTAAAAAATGATCGATTTAGGAAAAATCTTACGTTCTGCTCTGAGTCACCCTGAGAGTCGTGTAAAAGTAACTCGGGTTGTTCCGGAGGTCAGACTCAGAAGGACTTTAGTATGCATACTTCACACACCAGCTTAAATTTGTCAAATGACACCCAAACCCAGCTTTAGGCACAAAAGAAGTCCAGCGACATGGTGACTCGCAGGAGCTGAGAGACAATCAGAAGAGAGAAGCAGCGCGACAAAAGTGGAGAGTTTCGTGTTTTATTCGTAAACTTGAGGCATTATTTGTTCTTCAGAAGCTAGCTACAGTCAGTCAGGAGTTTGTATCTCCACCCAGTTACAAAGCTGCTTTAGCTACAGAGCTAGTGACTATTCAGAGGTGTTAATGAGTTTCTGTGTGTTTCTCTATCAAGAACAGTTATATCTGAGTGAGCGATGTCCTTGGCTTACTCCATTTGTGCCTTTTTATCCTCTGATGAGGGTTTTAGGTAATGTGCAAACACTATCCACTTTTTGGAAAGGTTGGAGAACTACATATACCCAATACATAGAAACCAATACATTCTCATGGGTGTAGCTAATTCTTCAAACTTAATGGTGACAATAACTTTAGCTATCCAAGAGCTTATTTTAAATAATCTGTTACTGAATTCAGGCCTACATTTAGTAAATCCTGATACAGAAGCACAACATTTTGGATCAAAGCTCATGCACGGTTTACTGACTAATACTAATGCTGGCAGCCTGCTCTATAAACCCCGACACACCTCGCTCTGATCGCACGCGACAGCAATCCGCATGCATGGTGCAAATTCTCACACCTTTAGAATTCTCTGCCAGTGAAAACAGCTCATATAGCAGAGGCCTGGCCCACACCCTCACACTCTCACAGAGAGACACCCGGCGCCTTCACGGCAACAGACGGCACGTATAGAAACACTTCAGCGATGTTCAATTTCCATACCAACGCCGAGGCCTGACCTCTTCACGCAACCCGGAGAGAAACTCATTATCTTCCGCTGTTTGCTGTTTTATGACAATGTCATATGCAGTGGCACGGAGTCAACAATGCAATCAGAAGCTCGTGGAAAAGAAAGGTGAAAACAGGAGGTGAGGTGAAAAAAAGATTACAATGGAATTAAAGTGAGCTTTTTGTTCTATATCCAGACCAGTCTGTTGTTTTGATCTTCTGAAACTGATTTCCCAGGATCAAAATGCATAACGCTGGAGAAAAACCATGTGCAATTTAATGCCAGTAACATGGCATTTTTATGGCGAGCCTGCTTTTTTCGAACAAGTGATGAGAATAATTTAGTCTTCTGTACGTTTATGCCTGGCATCCATACTACTCCGGAGTTCTCAAGCCCCTAGAACAGGGTTTTGGAAATGCCGCTTGGCCCATTTTAGTTTGAAAATGTTTAAGCATGGGCGGCCAGAAACGTAGAGTTTTGCAAACGATGATGCAGACATCCATGTTTCCTTCCTGATAGGGTCTTATCAGTCACAGCGTATCCTTCCTCGATTTGTCATGCTCCTATCATGTGACCCTTTTCCGGAAGAAAACAAGCGGCATCAGTCTCGACTACGAGTGGTGAACGCAGCACGGATAACGAATTATAAGCATTGCTGACCTTGTTGTTTTTGCTAGCAGCTGCTGTGTAGTTTAATTCTGCCTTTTATAATGCTACTTATTACTGCCTACATGCATAGAAGACAAGCTATTATTTGAGTGATCTGCAACTAAGCAACCAACTACAGAGCAGACAATCCGATTCCTGCTCTGCATATATATATATATATAATATATATATATATATATATATAAAGACTGACTGAATGCACGGGCAGCAATCTACATTTTTTGCAATGTTGTTTGTCTGTCTATTTAAACTGACTAATCAGGGGACCTTCCATTTTTTTGGCATGCTTATTTATAATTTAAAACTGATTGCACAGCCAGCCTTCCACTTTTTTTTTAATAAACTGAATACTCGGTCTGCCTCCCAATTTTCCGTGACTTTCTCCATCCATCCATATATTTATTTATTTGTTTCTTCATCCAATTATTCATTTTCTTACTTATTTGCCTGTCATTTTTTGTTATTTCAAACTGATTGTTCATACAGTCTTCTACATTTTTATACTTTTATCTATTTATCCCTTTATTCATAACTGTAATCAGGATTGCATTTCTATTTTCAACCAAGCGATGTCATTATAATTGGAGGACTTATGTACCATGGTGAAGGAGGCAATAATTATAAGAGCTGTCACTGACATTGACAGTGATGTTGAGCGAATGTCACTGTTCTGCTGTCACTACTTAAAACAGCACATGTTGTCAAATGTATCACTGTCAAATAGATCAAGTTTACACATAACACCGAGTCTCCTAAGCCTCCGAAATGATTGATGCAGGTGACCGATAATGCGGTCAAGGTGAATTCTAAAGTTTCATTAAAAACTTGTAATTCCCAAAGTTAAAATCACATGCCTTGTTAAATTACATTAATGGCTGTGTGAGTCAGAAATGGCTACAATAAGCCTAATGCTTTAGGCATGACATATTTTACCTGAATTTCCAATACCCGCATATCTATAACCTGAATTTCTACTATTTGACTTTTCACACTCACATGAATATAAAGTTTTCTAACTTTTTTTTTTTTTACCTAATATATTTTTACTACTGGAATTTATTAAACCTTGAATAGAACCTCAATTCTCTTGATTTATTGAACCTATTACATGATTTTTCTCCTGAAAACTCACCTGAAATAGTAAGAAACTTCTTAAAAAAAAAAAAATAATAATAAATAAATAAAAAAAATTTAAACATATACAAGCGACAGCAATCTGCATGCATTATGCAACAGTTTGTCTCAAAAGTTTTTGAACATAGTAAAACTGATTTTCTTTTTTTTTAACTTTTTTTGAACATACATTTTCAACTAATTGAAAGTACTGACCATGAAATACTAACCAAATTTACTGAAACTGAATCTTCTAATAGCTGATGTTATTAAGCTTAATTCTGCTGCTATTCAAATTAATTAAACCTGAATTTACTGCACTGGTATTCTCTTCTAAATGAATTGACTGATTTAACCTGAAATTTACACTACCTGAATTTGTTGAATCTGAACTTTCTTCTAACTGAAATTACTGAACCTGAATTTTCTACTACCTACATTTTTAGAATCTGAATTTTCTACTACCTGAATTTACCACTAAATGAATTCATTAAATCTGAGTTTCCTACTACACACATTTTTTCAATCTGAATTTTCTACTTCATGAATTTATTGAACCTTAATTTTTTATATTACCTAACATTATTCAACCTGCCTGAAAAATTTAGCCTGAAATTTCTACCATCTTAACTTATTAAAGCAGAATGAGCCGGGAATTTTCAACTTTTCAAAATTAAAAGATTTTAAATTTTACCCTACCCTTAGCCATACCCTTTCACATACAGTTTTCCCACTGCTGGCAATTAAATGAGGAAATCAAATAAGTGCTCCAAATATCTAAATCTTTGACCTCTTTCTTAATTTTCGGATTCTTGTGCATTTAACTCATTTATAAAAGTTTATCCAAATGTCTGAAATTTGCCATGAACGTGATATCATGGTTGTCTTCTCAGGTTGAGGTTCTGGTGAATGTGATTCAATGCCACAGCAGGATGCAGCTGTGTGCTCCAGAGCCTTGACAGACTGAATCCCTGTGCTACCATCAGAGCTAATAATAGAATCAGATTGCATCAGCCCCTGTCTGATTTTGGCATCTGTGTGCACGGGGTCAGTGGAGTAAAGAGGGCCGACGTCTTGCTGATAAAATCCAAAAAAACGAGGACCTCAGTGAAAGAGCTGATTGTAACGCTGGATTTAGGGCTAAATGTGAATGAGGTGTGACTAAAGGGGCCAAGGAGAAACAGGGGACAAGGGTGTGTGTGTGAGAGCGTGTTTTTATGCCTTGGTATACAAAATATAAAAAGGATACAAAGATAAAAACCATCTGACAGTTTTGACCTTTGGCTAGTTCCTGGTGGAAAACTACTCTTAATTAGTTACCGTAATAGTTATGGCAATGAAGAGTCCTCGTAAGAATATTAACTTTGTGTCTGTGTTTAAAAAGAGCCAAAATATTTTCTTGAGGCTACTGAGGTTACGTTTAGGATTAGGTTTAGGTGTAGCATTAATTAGCTACAGTAATAATTATGTCAACTGAAGGTCCTCATAATGTATGTACAAATGTTGGTGTGAGCATGGATTTAGATCTTGGTGGGAACCAAATGTCCCCAGAAGGATACAAAGATCTACATATCTAACAGTTTTGACCTTGACGAGACATTTTATACCTACACAAGAAAATGAATGTTTGATATTTTTGACCTTGTGGGGACATTTGGCTACAATAGCCAAAATATTTACTTCTGGTTACTGAGGTTAAGGTAAGGGTCAGGTGGAAGGGGTGTGTGTGTGTGTGTGTGTGTGTGTGTGTGTGTGTGTGTGTGTGTGTGTGTGTGTTCGTGTCGGTGTTGATTCAAGAGTCCTTTGTTTCAGAAGAGAAGAACAAGCGTGAGCTCCAATGGGGGAGGATGTAAATATCTCATCCCCGAGGACCATGGCTACACAGAAACACACACATAAGCAGAGTGCACATGTGAACTCAGTCTCTCTCACACACACACACACTTTCACACATACAGGTTGCACTCCACCCACTCATACACACACACACAGATTGAACACCACCTACAGCAACACTAAGGCTAAACTTGTCTTGTAACATTCATCTGGACTGCAAACCACCCAGTGATCAGAGACTCCTGATTAATAAAGCAACAAAGGGAACACAACAGGAAGGAAAACCAAACACACAAGGGCACAGGCAAACATAATCACACTCAAACATCAAAGAAAAATCCCCCCAAACAAACAAACAAACAAAAAAAGAGCTTGGTTTTGACCAGTATAAGACTTAATGACCTCCTGGAAAGAGCAAAGCCAGGAAAAAGAATTTGTTCTTGTACAGGAAGGAAATCTGTACAGATTAAACCGAACCATCCATCATGTGGACTAAATGCAATCAGCGGAACGGCGTAAGAGCCTGGCTGAGCAATCATTACAACAAAAACACTAAATGAAGCATTCTCACCATTCGCTCCAAAAAAATAAATAAATATATAAAATAAAATAAAGCGAACGCACAGATGAAGTAAGCAATGGAGCGCTGTTCAGGAGCAGCCATAATTAGACTGAAACAAGGTCTGCAGTGTAACGACATTATTCACATCGTTACTGTCTAACAAGCAAAAGGGAGAGAAGAGCATGAACTAGCAACAATATGTGTGTACTGTATATGAACATGTATAAGCTTGTGATACACGTTCACTGATACACTGCTCATATATTTGAAATATGAACATTTGCAAACATAAAGCAGTACACAAGAGCTACCGATACCGAGCGGAAACAAAAAAACAAAGCAGATGTTTGTATGAAACATTTCATTTTATTTTAAAAACTATTTGTATTAAACATTTTATTTTAGCTTTTTACATCTAATTTGCTGACTGCCTATCCATCCATCCATCCACCCACCCATCCTCCCATCCATTCATCCATCCACCCCCACCCATCCATTTAAACATCTACCTACCCATCCATCCACCCACCCATCCTCCTATCCATTCATCCATCCACCCCCACCCATCCATTTATCCATCTACCTACCCATCCATCCACCCACCCATCCTCCTATCCATTCATCCATCCACCCCCACCCATCCATTCATC
>JAQQZR010000003.1:2545836-2560313 GCA_030068235.1 Notoglanidium macrostoma
CTGTCTGTCTCTCTCTCTCTCTCTCTCTCTCTCTCTCTCTCTATATATATATATATATATATATATATATATATCCCCCTCTCTCTCTCTCTCTCTCCCCATTTCTCTCTCTCTTTCTCTCTCGCTCACCCCCATCTCTCTCGCTGTCTCTCCCCATCTCTCTCTCTGTCTCTCCTCCCCCATCTCGGTCTGTCTCTCTCACTGTCTCTCTGCACTTCAAAGGTTAGCCGTCGCTCTGCTTGCACGGTGGATCTGCCAAACACAGGTCCTCTCAAGAGTTGCTCCTGCGGTTGCTGTTAAAAAAAAATGCAAAAAAAAAAAAAAAAGAAACCCAAAAAGACACAACAGAAGCGGTCTCATGCTGTTAGCGAGGCTCTGCCTGGCTCGGGGAGCTGCTGCTGGCTCGGCGCGGCGCTTCTCTGCAACACAGACGAGCAACATCACGTACTCGCTCACAGCTAAACCTGGAGGAGGAGACGCGGAGTTAAACCCTGACTCTGTACAGCACATGAAGCGCAGTTAAATGTGATATAATTACACACACGCGCACACTATCAGTGAGAGATAATGGACTATTGTGAACAATGGCGTCTGGAATGTAAGAACAGGAAACGAGAACAAAAGCATGGTGTGCTTTTTTCTCTCCTCAGCTGTCCCGCCATCACAGCGTATAATCCAGAGGCCGAAGTGAGAAACCCCAGAACACAACACCGTCAGAGTTCTACTGCCAGAACCCCACTATTAACACCGAGAAAGAAGAACCGTGTCTAACAGGACACACTGCACCTCCATCCTAACGAGTAATGAGCTCAGTCATTAATCAGCACTTCCCTGTAAATCCTCTGGGAAGAGCGTATCAAATCGGGATAAAGATCTATAATGAAATAAACATTCAGTGATGTTACGGGCAAGAAATAAATCCTTGGTTACGATCGAATAACTACAATACAGGCTTTAGAAGGGGAAAGAGGGAAAACAATAAAGGGAGGGAAACAAAAATAGTAAAATAATTTTAAAAAAAAGTAAAGAGATAGGTATGAAGCCGTAAACGGAAATAGGACAAGCTAAAGAAAGAAAGAAAGACAAATTGTTAAAAAAATAAAAAATAAAAAAAGAAATAAAATGAGAAGTGTAAAAATATAAACTTGACAAAGTAAACCAGCTCAGAATCAGAAAGAATGTTCAGAAAAGCTAAAAGATGTAAATCCATTCAAATGAGATGAAATCTTACATAAATGGCAACGTAAAAAAGGCAAGCAAAAAAAAAAACTAAGATAGATAGATATAAAGTTATAAAGAAAGAAAAGGTAGGGAAGAAATTCTAGGTGTGTCTCCGGCGACTTGCTGACGGTGCTGGTGCCAGAAACGTGTGTAAGAATGACAGAGCAAAGCTTCCACGTCACTTTGATTGTTACTGGTTGAGTTGTTTTTCCGTTTAGAACACCCGGCGCCGTGGTCTTGCCTTTTCAATGGGTGAAACGTGCAACTATTACCAAAACATCTTGCTTGTTAAGTTGTAAAAACTCAATTTGTCTAATTTTTCCCCATCACTAAGTACAGCTCACGGTGCCCTCCATCGTAGTTCGGCTATTCCGCTTTAATCGGCATTCTCGTCCGATTAAAACGAAAGTGTATAAAATCCTGAAAATTCGTATGACGCAGTTCTGCCCACACTCGCATACGAAAAGTCCAAGTAGACGGAAAAGAAGTCACTTTTGTTTCTGGCATAAAAAGGGGAGCGTTGTGAAAAATCCGCAAATTGCTGATTCTGATTGGTTGTCTTGTAGCAGTGACATCATCGTTACTAAATATAGCCCCGCCCACTTCAAACTGGCCTGAAGAAAATGGCAGGAAGTAGAAATCCAGGAATCTTTTCTCTGAGCTTTTTACCAGCTGGTGGTAAATTCGCCACAGAAGCTGTAAATAACATTAAGAAGCTAATGATGAAACGCTTTAATAGTAACTGACTCACTAATCATTCAGGATGTTAGGTGCCAAGCAGAGATGACGAACAGACAAAAGTGCAGCTGAATCATCAGTGAATATGGCATGCTTTAGCGGTTCAGTGCAAACAAGCTGCGTGAGTTTAAAACTCAATCATGGTTTGGAACTTCTCGATCTGAGCTTTCTCTGATGACCGGGCCGACGAGGACGCACGTGTAAACATGCACGAGTCACATGGGCCACGATTAAGAGATCCAGACGGAGATATTCTTATCTGATGTGGCCTTCCCGAGCAGCTCTAAGAGACCTCGGAGAAGGAGGCTGAGCATGGCTAATGTTAGATGATACTAATTTAGCAGTTGGCTATACGGAGAAGCTAATGCAAGCCACATATTACATCCAAATTACATAGACACGTCCAGCTGCTAGATGGCCGTTATCATGATGTGATAGCTGTTATTGTGTGCTGCTCTGTAAAGCGGGTTGTCACACAGCACATTAACCCACATGACTTTTTTCTAACGCTCATACTACACATATTTACAGCACTGTGTGTTTATCACTGCTTGAACGGTTAAAAAGAAGTCTGGATTAGAACATCTACAGGTTTGCGAGTAAGCTGCATCTATAACATGCCTTCTCTTCTATCGAAGTAATTTTTTTTTTTTTAAACAAACTCGACAGAAACATTTATTTAACCATTTTGGACACATTTTCTGAAACCTAGCTACTTTGATCAAAGCTTTAAGATCGTCACGATCATGTAATTCCATATATATGGAATCCATCTATCCATACGTCACGATCATGTAATTCCATATATAGCTTAAAAAAATATATAAAAAAAACCTTCTTTCATGATTTACTGTATGGCCCTGTTTACACTTGGTTTTAAAACGCGTCTTGAGCATCCAGGTCACAAGTGGACTGCCGAGACACATCGGCGTTTACACCTGTGTTTATCATGCGTCTCCAGCTGACCTCTTTTGTTCAGATTTCGTTACTGCCTACATCACTTCCGCTAGGTCCCTGCGCAAAATTACATTAAAACTTTAAACCTGCAACATACCTTCATTATTTATTGGCACGCCAGCCACGTACATCGGTGCTCCTGTCCATTGCTTTCAAGCGTGTCGCGCTGTTACTAAAACAACCTCCGCGTCCAGCATTAACGACGTATTTTCCTGTTACGTCCGTGTTGTGGACGCGTCGGGACGCATCAGCGTTTACACTACAGAAGGTATGTGTTTAAATGCGTCCCAGACCACCTCGGCAAGTGGTTTGAGCGAAAGCGTCTCGGAGGTCGTTTACACTTGTATTTAGCGCCGTCCAGTTGTGATCAGATCGCCCAAGACACATTTTAATACCGAGTGTAAACGGGGGTCTAGGTGTCAATTTAGTGTGTGTCATTAAGGTATGTATTTTTATAATACCTTTATGCACGTTATAAATCGTACACTTGATTAGAAAAACACATTCTTCAATGTCTTTACGTTAAAAACAAAAAATCTAATTTTATACATAGCCCACATCCGTGAACTTTTTAAAGTTCATTCTTATTCATATTTAGAAACCGGAAAAAAAGAGATTCTCGAAATGTTGACAATTATTGGGATTATAATAAACACGGGGAAACTAGCCATACGTCTGTTGGAAATACGATCAGCGGCTTTAAGATCGAAAGAAACAAAAGTGATTTCACCCATTTTGTATCATATTCGAACCTTAATAGCCTAATACCAGACAAAACATCTTTCTCTGATGAACCGTAGCTTCCTGTGTCTGTTCTGCCGAACAGATAAAGCTGTGAACATCTCTCTTAAAACAGGAACGGAGATTTAAATTAAAATGAAACACTGCGTTGTTTATCAGGGCGACTTCACTATACACTAATTCAATAACTATCTCTGCTTCTGTTCAACGGAGCACATGTAGTTTATATACATTTATTAAAGTTTTATAATGAGCCTAGTTGCACCTCCTAATTTGTTACATTTATTTCCAGTCCCGGATTCTGTTTTGCAGCGTTCCTGACCTTGTTAACAGGCAATTGAGAAGAAACAAACACACAGACTATCCGCTATCGCAGCTCGGAAATGGCTTCCTGTATTTCTTCTGTCAGGGAAAAACTTCGTAAACGGAAAATAATAAATGTTAATTAGCTTAACAAATTATTTACAACTGTATAGACTGTTAGCGGTTAGACGTGATTCAAATTATAGCAAGACAGCTGCTGGGGCAAATCAAAAGAAGCAAAAACGCACTGTCATAATGCTAATCAACTTTAGTAGTTGGAAATGTCGAACTCATTTTCTTTGGCAAGGTTTCATTGACATTATCGCGCTGCGGTCATTGCTAGCCCCTTGTGCTGCCTTCTTCGCCTCTCTAACTAGCATGAACTAGCATAATTTTATCTGTTAGCTACACTACAGCAACGTAGCCTATAGGAGACGACATTGCTAATAAATGTTTTGTCAACACATTTTTTTCAGTCTGAATTTACAAGCTTTTTAATCTTTAAGCATCAATATTCACTAGTTTGCAACTTCAGTTTTGCTAGGTCATGCTAGTTAGCAAGCTAATGTTTCTTGCTACAGCTGCCTAGCAAGCAAGGGTTTGTCCTGAAGTTTGACCCTGCCAAGCAAGGAAAGACAATCGCCTTGTTTTTCGAACAAGGAAAATAAACCCCAAGTCATCTTTACACTAAGTCAGAGAGACGAATCATATTACTTTCCAAAGAGAGACCCAACTTGAAAATCCAATAGCGAGCTATTTTAAGCACTGGGTGTTTCTTAACTCAAACACTTCCTTGAGCAAATTCTATAAATGGCACTTGGGTATTTTTAGAAGAGCTGCAAATGAAACACCTGCTAGAAATGCTGCAACATCAAAAATAAAGAATAAAAAAAAAAATGTTCCTCCTCCTTCTGTTGTTCTAATATTAGTCGAATCTCTCGCCGGCAGTTTCGAAATTAAATCTTGCATGAGCAAGATTCCAGCGAGCTGATGAATCAGGATTCCCAGTTAATGCTCCGTTTTTTTCCCTTCACCAAGCTTTGAACACGGACATTCTTTTTGTTTCGTTTCGGTTTTGGGGTTCTTGTGCAATAATGTACGTGAGGTTGGGTATTTCCTTACACTTTAGTTGTGGAGCAGGTTTCCCTCCAGTCCAAATTCCTTTCAGAGGTTAAAGATCAATAAGCCATGAAGCTTATAAATCAATCCAACTAGCATGCAGAGGAACGTAAGTGATGCTAGTCAGCGTTAAATAAAGCACTGCGCTGCGAACTGCCGCGTGTAGACGCGTATGTAAAACCTGTGGGGTTATAAACAGACTTTAACTGTGCAAATCAAGTGGTTTACAGCAGGGAATTAAATTTTAATTTGGAAAGCCCTGTTCCATCTGGACCGAACACGCAAAGCCAACACATGACACGCGTGCTCTCGGCAGCAGGGCCGAAGCCAATTTACTCAACCTTTCACAGCTGCACGCATCAGAGGGCACTCGCTACACTTTTAGTGCGCTCTCCAAAACCCACGCTCAGCAAATTACACGCAGCCCAACCTCGCTTTAATTCACTCGGTTACTTTTCCTCCGTAGCCCTGCTGCGTAGACTTTCAAGAGCACCTATTCAAGGAGATGTGTCAAAAAGCATCAGGTATATAAAGAACAAGCAGGACTAACTGTTAGTCACGCCTAGAGCTGAGAAACCTAGTCTAAAACCGGAAAACCCCTACCTTATCATACTTTCAGTAAAGGCTAAATATAATTCTGAGTCACATATGCAGCACTTAGTCCATTCGAATGCAGCTCTGGTATTAGGGCTGGGCGGTTAATCGAATTTTATCTTCAGTTGGCTTCCAATAATTATGAAAACAAGATGATTGAGACAAAATGATTATGGTGGGACATTCCGTCACGCAATGATGCTCTGGTTTTGTCGTGCGTTATAAAGCCAGTGCACCCCTTACCTCTTAAAAAAATAAATAAATAAATAAAAAAGAGGGGCGGGCGGGGTCCAAACTTTAGTCCACAAAACACCACGCAGTGTCACAGCTAAAAGATAACAAACCAAAGACCAAACTGCTGGGTCACAAACACAGAAATACCAGGTGTCCTGGATATTCATTCCAGCGAACGATATAAGAAAAATAAACCATGGATATGATACACAATCTGTGTTTACTCTGTGCTTGGGTGATTTTTGTGATATCTAGGCACACTTGGTTTTGGGCACTTTTGGACCAGAGGAACTTTTTCAAAGCTCTTAGAACTGTTGGAGGAAGTACCCCCTCATTTGTGTGTCCCCCTGCAGGAACTGAGCATGATCAGAGTTCTAAGAATGCCGTTTTGAGAGACTTTTTTTTTTTAGCTCCTACATAAGTGTAACTCGTAATGTTAGCATTAAAAACAAAACAAGGACAAATGGACAGTGAGCCAGTGAGGACAGGGAGTATTGAGCCTTCATGCGACAGAGGAAACACAACATGATTTTCACTTGTCTTAGACGTAAAAACCTTAATTACACTAAATGTGCTCATCCATCGGTTGTTATCAGTTATCACGTAATATAGATATATATTATAACCACACTAACATGTTCAATAAACCTATTTCACGCAATCACCAACTATTTTCCATCATGAATTTGCTCTTTATAATGCAAAACTAAGAATTTACCATCAGCATTAAACACTTCCTGGTCTCGCCCGTTCTGCTGCGCAATGGAACGACCCGTTCCTATAGAAACATGCGACACAAAATTGGACAAGTTTAAATCTCAGTGTTGCTAGTTTGCTGTTTTTACAGCGACACGAACACTGGTGGACAAGACGCACGTTCATTAAAACAAACAACAAACTAGTGATGTAGCTGTACCAGGCGTCAGCGGCGTACGTCACTTCGGTGTTAAGATATGTAGTTCTCAGGAGAGCTCCCTGGGTAGTTCCTCTTAATGAGTCCCTCCTGGTCTGAAAAACACCTATTGCCGCATTTCTAACCACGAGTTTTACGAGGACATTTACCGTCCTACAGACTCCTTGGCCAATGTTTTTTTGGGTTTGGTTCGTAAGTGCATTATGACAATACTTAATTAAACGGATTAATTTTGCGATGATTCAGACTCACCCAATAGGTGTGAAAGAAACAACGGTGAAACATCTGGATTGCACGTTTAGATTTTTGTAAACCTGTTACGGACTACATGACGCATATAATAACAGTATTGTTATTCTACTTACACTCCCCTTATGGTTTGTTACATTTCCCGTAAGAGCTCAAATCCAAAATATTAATAAACGCAGCCATTTTGTCGCTCTAGCTGGTCGCAGGTTGAGCGAGGACATTCCTGGTCCCCTGCCTAACCAACTAAACCTGTGGAGGAAGCCCTGGATGGGTCTAGCTCTTCAGCCTGGATCTCTGGAGGATGGCTAAAAATACACCAGCGGAGAACGGGGGCAATTTAAAAGCGGACAATGAGCAGCAGGAAGCGATTCTGAGGAAAGGTCAGGGGAAGATTCCTGTGGCAAAGGCAAGCAGGGTGACAGAAAAAGGCACGGAAGCTCAGTGGCCTCTCCGCATGCCTCCCCTTACGGATGAGCCGACACCGTGTCTAAAAGACCCAGGGTTTACTTTGATATTGATGGCACTCTGGATTTCTGATAACACAGTTCATGCAGGCGCTGGCTTATTGGGCCACTCTGACTCATGGGAGCTGAGTCAGAGCTGGAGGTACCGAGACTGTCTTCCAAAAATAAATTCATTTTTATAGTGTGCAAATCTTACGTCATTCGTGGCTATTTTTAACAAAGTACGTGTCGTTTATAAGGTTCTTGTGTTGGCGTCCTGCGAGTCCCAAACCGAGACGATGCGAGATGAGGGGGAAGGGGCGGGGCTTCTGGGTGTGGTCTTTTAACATCGGAGAAATCAAAACGTCTGCGATACTGATATATCAAACGGCTCATCTTAGCGTTTTACAGCTCTTTTGGCGAACCTTTGAGCAACGACTCATACTAGCGTACTCCGATGTTAGATTGCAAAT
The DNA here is from genome assembly GCA_030068235.1 of Notoglanidium macrostoma. NCBI lineage: Eukaryota > Metazoa > Chordata > Actinopteri > Siluriformes > Auchenoglanididae > Notoglanidium > Notoglanidium macrostoma. The sequence goes on from JAQQZR010000003.1 coordinate 2,553,822, forward strand.
CTATGCTAAATACATAAAAGGTTGGCAAGTCTGGTAGCATAGTATAATCTTTTAAAAAAATAAATAAATAAATAACTAAAAACCACATACAGATGAGTAAATCGTTATATCGTTCAAGTGATTTCTATGCAATTAAGACTCCTTGCTTGAGCTTGAGCTGTTTCTTGGAGTGCCGCATCACTGCACGCTGTTTTCCCTGTGGTAACGCACCTGAATAACTGGCTAATTAACAGATGAGCTGAAGCATGCATGTGGAAAAACACACACCGAAAAAAAATGCAAAGATTTAAAAATGAAAAACACTAGTGCAGGCCAACTGAGAAGTGCTGCTGTTTGATCTCCATCACTGCAGTCCACACGTCTCAACAATGTTTCATAAGCTTGCAAGAGGATGTTGATTCTAAAGGATATTTCATCAAACCTCAACACCCCTTCCTCCTGGAAATGACATATTAAAGACAAACTACAAGCTGTCTGATCTGCAAACACAAAACCCTCTCGCTGTCTGTCTGGTTAATCACGGTTTCTCCAGAGTTCTGCGTCTGCACCCAAAGTGAAACCTGACCTCAAAACACATGAAACTGAAACTGGCAGGGTTTAAAATCATTTCTCCTAAATGCAGTGATGCTCCCTCGAAGAGGCGATCTAGGCCAAACCGCTCTCCTCTGTTCCTGTCAGAGCAGGTACCAATGATGTGCCTCATGAACAAATTCCTCCCCATGGTTTACAGAAGCTTGGGCAGACATAGTCATCAGACACCATGTGATTTTGTCTTGTTTTACTACTAGATGTTTCAGCCGTGGTGGCTCAGTGTCTGGTGCTCAGTAGTCTAGTGCACGGGTTCAAACTTTTTGCAAATAGGAACTCTTTACGGAGTAACATAATTTCCAAGGACCCTCATAGGATCATGAAACAGATTTCATTTTAAGGACCGGATACGTGCCATCACTTTAATCGAGCTTTTTATTCCTGAAATTTCACATGAACATTACTTCCTCACTTATTTCATCTGATTTATCTAGCAGTCATCACCCTTTCCTTCGTCTTCATTCTACAACAAAACACTGTCACAAAACAAATGTTTTTCTTAGCAAAAGAAGGTGCAAGATGTCCTGTTACTCTCCCGCTATCACAGCAAAACACGGTGAGAAAAGAACATGCACGCTAGCCACACTCGAATGGTTAATCTCGCGTAGTGAGCCGCAGTTAAACGCTGGCTGACAACTTGCTAACTTTTTGTCGAGGCCGCAAACACAACGTGCTACATTAGAAACTTTCTTCTGACTTTGTCTAGTCGTCAGTGTGGGAACTTATACTACATTCTGTGTTAATGCGCTTAACTAGTTAACTAGCTTGCCATACCACTATTACATTTTGTTAGCTACAGTTTTTAGCTGTCAAGAAGATTTCCAAGAGACCAAACCATGAGACTGGGCAACGTATTTCAGCTCGTCCAGGGGGCTCGCAAAGTTATTTCTGATTTATCCATGAAGGACAGTTGGTGTTCAGAACATTACGGGTTCAAAAATCACCAGAAAAGCCCACTTGTTTACGCAATTAGGTAAAGGCCTCACCCCTGTATTACTCATCTGTACGCTTGGATTGTGTCCTGTCTCCATTGTAAAGTCACTTTGGATAAAAGCGTCTGCCAAATGACCAGACGCAAATGGAATGTAAATGTAGATCACACGAGGTCATCTGTGGTCACAAAAGGCCAGAGTCCAGTTTCAATAATCTGCCATGCCTTCCTCGTGGAGATCTAGATCACACCAAGTGATACAATTTCAAGCCCCCAAAAAGGACCTCATCCACCTGAGAAAACACAGATTGGCTGGAGCAGATGTTGGCTGATTAAAGAGGAACTAAACTTGGCAGAAGAACTGGTGCAGTTGGTGACCACTTTACTGAACTCCAGATCTCCAGAACCGCAGTTCAGTTCTCTCAGTATAATTCAGGGTTTCTTTACTTGGAAATCTTGTGAACGTTGCACCTACTAGGGGGTTTTTGTATGTTTTAAAGTTACCAGCTTGCAACTACGTCACTTGCTGGAACCGATAATTGTTTTAGTACGCCATAAACCCCAGTCTATTATAGGACTTGCATTCTGCTTAAGTTCAGCACAGTGAATACCAAGGTCAAGTCAGGAACTCAACATTTCTGCCTAGCTTAGTTTCCCCTCAATCAATCTGCACTAACCACTCTGCATTTTGGCAGGTGGATAAAGTGCTTTTTGGGTCTTGGAGTTGTGAGATACAGCTCGGTTGGAGCAGGTGTGATTTATTGAGGTGAACTGAACTTGGCAGAAAAGGTGATCTCCAGGCCTTGAAGTTTGTGATCACTGATGCTGACCTCCAAATCTCCAAGTCCACGGTACAGCTCTCTTCATTTTATGCAAGGTTTCTTTACTTCATTCATGGAGGCCCGTTGTTCTGCAAAGTTTTGCGGTTTCTGTATTTATAAACACAACTGATTAACAGATCCAGAGAGCAGGACCTGGTGTGTCAAACTTGAAACTCTGCTGGACCAAGCCTGGAACGGAACCTTGGTATAACTGACCTTCTTGACTGGAGTATAACAGGTTCCTGCCTTGCTTTGAGACAAGCAGAATTCATGTTGCTGAATCTGTTCACCATCTTCAACCATTAGCAATCCCGTCATTCCATCCCAGAACCAGGAAGCAATACCGACCCAAACAGCATTTCGATTAAAACAGCTCACGACTTACCAGACCACGCCGAATGCCCCGTATCCGATAGGCCGATCAGGCTCGATGTCCAGCTGCTGCTGTAGATGGTGTTGATGGTGGTGATGGTGCGCCTTGATGGCTGCAGCCTGCACCTGAGCGGGCGCCGCAGCCGCAGCCGGACCGGGAGCCTGTCCGGGAGCGGGCGACGGAAAGTATGGTTGCTGCTGCTGCTGCTGGCTCGGGTTGAGCATGACGGCGGCGGACGCATGTTGCTGCTGAACAGGATGGACGGCGGCGGCCGAACCTGGAGCGGGATGCTGCTGCTGCTGCTGCTGCTGTTGGAGATGGTGCTGTCCGGCGTGGTGGTGGTGCTGGTGGTGGATCTGGTGCGGAGGGGGCAGGTGCGCCAGCTGGTGGTGGTGGTGTGGATGGTGGGCCGCTGACGCCACCGCCGAAGCACCTCCGCCGTACGCCGCCATCATTTTGGCCGCGTTAGCAGCCGTGGTCCCGCAAAGAGCCATACGCACTCCGGGAGAGCCTGGAAGAGGGCGACGGATGTCGGGGGGAAGCAAGGAAAGAAAGGATCCGAGGGCGAAACCTCACAGGCCAAGATGATGACAGGAGAAGCAGCCAGCGGGTCAAGCGGTCATGGATCCGGTGGATTTGGATAGAGGCAAATTTAGAAAAGTAAGCAAGATGTCATATCAGCATGAGTGATAGAGTCACTCCCATTTTGGCCAGCTTTAGCTCGCAAGATCTGACCTACTTCTGAGAAGATCTCTCTCTCTCTCTCTTTCTACCGTGCAGGCAGAATGCCAAGCATTCAGAAGATCCTGACTAGAAATGAACAACAACAACAACAACAAAAAAGAAAGCTGAACCAAACAAAAAATTTAAAGAAAGAAATGTTTGATGTGATGGAAAAACTCCCTCTCCCCCCGTGGTGGCTGATCCAGTGCGCGGCCTTAGATCTCCCGCATGGCGGAGGTGGGAAGCACCTGGCCTCGCATCTGCTCCACCTTCGGGTTTATTTCCCTCTCCTGCAGTGCGAAAGGGGGAAACCGACGAATTTTTGTCAGCCTGGGAAATGCTGCATTCATCTTTCAGATCTCACCGCTTGCCATGTCGGCTGATCCATGCACCGAGGCCGCGTCCACCGCCGGGACTGCATGCGGGGTTTGCAGGAGCAAGAAGTTATTTTACGCACGCCTGGAAAGTCGAGCAAATTCCCTCCATATATGCCAAATCGTTGCCTATGCGTGTGGATATACACCTACTGATCTGATCATCAATATGGATATTTTGTTATTATTATTTTCTCGCGCGCAGGATGGCTGGCACTCCGAAATTGTTGCTCGCGCTCAGGAAAGGAAACAATCCCGTAATATCGGAAGTGCACAAAGCCACTATGTATCCAAAATCCCCATGGTGGTGACCAAGAATGAGAGCAATCCCTTCCCTTAAAGGAGGAAAAAAAACAACAATTTCTCCCAAGGCAGCAGTCAACTTATTTTCCCCATCGATTCCTCTGTGTGTGCGTGCGTGCGTGCGTGCGTGCGTGTTTGCTTCCACTACGGCGTCGTTAGTAATTGTATCCAAGCGCGCAAATCATAAATCCGGTATAGAAAAATATCCAGGAAATTCACCAGCAAAAGAAAAAAAAAACCCATCCAATGTTGCTGGCAGTGACAAAACAAGCAGTCAGTGTCCTCCTCGGCTCACCCTCTAGCCGGATGGTGCTGCCAGGACCTAAAGAACACGCTCAAACCACGACTCGGTCCCAAATCCCTAGCGTGTTCCCTACACCCGTGCGCTACCTACAGGATGATAAGAACAGGATTCCACGCGCTCAAGTAAGTGCACTCCGATTCCACTAAGCAGCCTTTTGATATTCGGCCTCACACAGACGTAGGAACGCCTCCCGCCCACCTGTGATTGAAGGAGCGCCGACCAATCACAGAGCGAGTATGGTGCACGCCGTCCAATCCGTTGCCTGAGAAACAGAAACGGGCTGACACTGTCGAGTGCGAAACTGACGCCATTACGGCTCTAACAACGGCTGCGAATTCTAACGCAGGGACACGGAAACCTTGAGCCTGAATGGCGCTGGAAGAGTGTCAGTTGCACACGGATGAGATTAGGCGAGGCGAAGCGACCAATTGTCAGGCGCCACTTGAAGCGCGTTTCTGGGCTGAAATGATTGCCACCATTCGCTGGCCAATTATTCTTCAAATCGTTGATTAGCCGAGGGTAAAAGGTAAAGGGCGGCCAAGTTTGTGTGATCATGATTCATGTAACTTTATTGTCTTTGTCTGTGGATACAAAAAAAAAAAAAAAAAGACCTGCTCGTTTTTGTCGGGCTCTAAAAATAAATAAATAAATAAATAAATAAATAAATAAATAAATAAATAAATAAAACTGTGAAATTGAATTGGCTGTGGATCAGGTGTGTTCAGTGAAATGAACAAACTTTTGTTATTATTACATACTTCATAAATGTTTTATAAATATTTTTATAAGCGACCAGACTGAAATTATTACACTGTAATACTTAATGATTAGTGAATAAAACTGGACTGGAAAATTTCTACATTTCCCAAACCTGTCACTGTGAAAATGTGAAAATATTGATTATAATTTAAGGTACACAAACAGACTGTAATTAGTGTTTAGAGTAATGAGTTAATGATACACAACATGCACTCTTATAAAAGATACTACCAGTGCAAAAAGATACACACTACAGGTACAAAACATCAGCAATGAAAAAGTTACACATTAGTACAGGTTTTGTTTTGTGTTGTTGTTGTTGTTTTTTTTCTATTATGGTTTTATGATGACAAAATGATCCTCGATGGTACATTGGAACCTTGTATTTTGAATGGAACCTAAAAAAAATGCCTGGAAACAGGAAGAAACGACACCTACTTTTTACATCTAGGTAAATGTTACACACTAAAAAGTGTTCCACAACAATAAGAATGAAAACGGTATTGCTGATTTAAAAGTAGAAGTGTGTTGCTCATATTCAGGGATTAAAAACAAGCTGAAAGGTAAACCCGTTTCACCTTTACCTAATGCACAACTGTGCACAACCGGTCCTAATCAGTCCGTCGTTTTTCAACAACATGGACTGACGTATAATATCAGGAATATGACAATATTGTGTCTTTTTATTTATTCATGTATCTATTTTACATTAACTTGATAACGGTAAAACAAAAGTCTGTTTATGTGCATACTTTAGGCCTACTTTCTGCTCTAATATCATGTTTCACTTGCATACCTTGACGTCATGGAACACCGTCGGCTCCGATTTCTGTTTTAGATTGAATATTAAGTTGGGATTTTGCTCCTACTTTTCTTCAATGTAGGAAACAACCGGATTGTGCAATTTAGGTTTTATTATACACGCTTCTCAGTGTTGTCATTGCGTAAATGTCTTTCAACTGAGTTTTATTCATTTATTTATTCATTTATTTATTTTTAATAAATGTTTTAGTCCTAAGTGCGCAAAAGCGAGCTATAAAGTGAAATGCGAAGCTCATATGTACGCTGAGGTTCTTTGTTTCCCCTCTTTTGTATTGCAGCTCGATAGCATATGGTATGCGGTATTGTCTGTATACTTTCCATAAATACATTAGATTAGATTGGATTAGATTAGATTGACCTTTATTGTCATTGGACGAGTACAAGTACTTAAACAATGAAATGCATAAATAGCTTATAGGCATTGTTTAAGGTATGGGCTTATAACATTCCTATGAAATTCTGTGCATAAAACAAAAATGATAACTTTCCCCTAG
>JAQQZR010000003.1:2573903-2587738 GCA_030068235.1 Notoglanidium macrostoma
TCTTCTGCAAAATAACCCAACCAAAAAAACCAACCCCCCCCCCCCCCCCCCAAAAAATAAGCCCCCCAAAAAAAACAAACAAACAAAAAAAAAAAACCAGGTCCTGCTTTCAGAAGCAGAGCGTCTTGGCTCCGGGTCCTCGTTTCTCCTCGTTTATTCAGTCAAGCCGTTCCATCCACTTCAGCCTCTTTCAACACTCCGTCTCGAGAGCGGCCTTTGTTCTGAGTCACGATGTTGGTTTCCGAGTCAGAGGCTGCGACCGGGTTTCTTGAAGCGCATCTTTTTCTTAGCGGAGTCCGGCTGAGGAGAAGGCGTGTCCAGACTGAGCCTCACTGATCAGGACCGTTCTTAGATTCACTGTAGAGCACTACGCGATTTGGATCTGGAAATGGAAAGTGAGGGAAAAAGTGTCATATTTTTCGGTTCAATTCAATTTTTAACTACAGACATTGTCACGAAACAGCTTTACGGAAATGCAGACGCAGTTTTATGCGATGTTCAAATTGACATGAAACAAACCTGATTTTCTTCCTTAAACTCCAGTTTACAATTGACGCATAACGTGTGAGATCAGGAGCAGCAGTAACCTGAGCATATATACTTTAGGTACATCCAGAGCATTGAACGCAACCAAACATCCTGTAAACGATTTCACCTACTGCGATATTAAACACTGTTTCTTTTACAAGCCAGCGTCGTGACTGTCGTCATGAACCTTGTTTCAGATCAAAAACTCTGACCTTGCACTCAAAAGTGCTTTACTAAAAGGTAGGTTGGAAGGCTACAAGGTTTTTCTTTTAAACAGGAAAGCCAGTTAGTATTAGTACTCTTAATAACGGTTTAAAATAGTGCATACATTGTATGGCCAAAAATATGTGGACACCTGAGCATCACACCCATATGTGGTCCTTCCCCTTCCCCTTCACAGTGTCACATGGTGCCTTGATTATGTACAGTGGTATGGCACCACATGCAAGCTTTGCATTCATTTCTGAGGATGTGCACAAGCACCTGCAAGATACACAAAGCAGCCATCTTTTTTGTCCAGGACGATGTTTACATGGAAATCTGAGCTTTTCAAATCAGACCTTGGACAAATTCAGACACCAATTTTTTTTAAAACAGATGTTTAAATTGTAGATTTGATTGCCATCGCAACAGCTGGAATGTAACAGTGATTCCTGATGGTATAGCCAATCCTAAGTTACTGCATACCTAATGTAAACTTTAAAGAAAATCACTAAGGGGTAGCTTTTTCTACGTAAAGTGCCTTGATATCAGGAGTAATAATAATAATAATAATAATAAAAAAAAAAAAGCTACAATCAAAATCCACAATCACCAACAAACATCGCAGGCTGAAATAAAAAAAAAAAAAAAGACATGACACTTACCTTGCTTTTGCAAATTCAAAATATATTCCATTTCTGAAAAATAGAAGAAAAAAAGCTTAGTTTGTACCAACATTCCTTATGAATATGCGTAAAAACACTCGCAAGGAGCCTTTATTAATTCAAATGCTTACATTTACAGACCAAAACCTTCCGCGTCAAAATATTTTGCATAAGAAAATTCATCTTGCAGGCTAGGACCGGATTTAAGTCTACTTCAATTTTAAAAGTTCACCGAAAGGGTACTGGAGTTAAATGAGGTAGCCTACATCAAAAGCTTTAACGTCTTTGACATAAAATAAAAGGAAGTTAAAATGTGCAAAAAGAACAATCTTTAATAAGAAGCGATGGTGGTTCACCTTTAGTGTGATATACTACAGCAGCTTTAAGATCAAAAAAGTCCCAGCTGGCGCTCCTCTCGAAGCCCTTAGTGTAGCCTTGCTCTCTGGGCAGAGACAACTTGCGCGGTAGCTCCGCCCCAATGTCCTTAGAGGAAGAGCAAAACACTATTGCACCAGAAACCCCAGGCTCATCCTTTTGCGTATCCACCTCGAGGTTCAAAGTCTGAGCCAAGCCCTCGGTAGACCCACTGGCTGCAGATGGGGTGAGGTTTCCTCCTTTACTCATGCTAGTCCGTTTGTCTAGGAAAGCAGACTGATCCGGCCTCTGGGGGGCACTGTGTGTCTGTGTAGCCACAGCGGCAGTGCAGCCTCCCTGAAAGCTCACCTCTACGGGCTTGGCCTTTGCCGTCGAGCCGCACGTTGGACCTTCTGGACCGCCACTGGGCTCGTTGATGAACGACAAACCCCACTGGTTTTGGAAGATGTCGCCCAGAGATTTCTGATTGGGTGGGGGGTCAGATTGACGGCCACTGGGGAGAGAAAGTTGCATATTGGAAGAGGAGGAGACAGAAAGGGGGTAAACAAACAGATTAGGCTTCCTGGGCTCAGGTGTGGTAGTTGAGGTGGAGGTGGAGGGATTGCAGCTACTGCCGGAGGAAGATGCTACATGATCAGAGCCTGCTGAGGAGACGACTGGCACAGGGGAGGAACTGGGGACCGAACTGAAGTGGGGACCAGGCAGAGGGCAGGTGTTGCCGTCACCGTTGCTAAAGCTGGCCGAGGTGATGGTTTTCACAGCCGACATGGGCACCTGCGATGGCCTCCCGGGTACCTGTGGAGCAGGAGCGGGAATCTCGGTGCCAGTCTGGGCTGCCTTATTGAGGTTCTCCTTCACTTTACTTGCATAACTGATCTTAGGCACTATCTTTGCGCTACTGTTGTCCACAGGAAAGACGGGAGGCGGCTTGAACAGAGTCCACGAGTCCTCTTTAGCCGATGCTGCCACTTTTGTTTTAGTGGACTTGTCCTCAAATTTTTTCCCAGCGCTTTTCCGGTAAACCTCAGACGTTGGTAGTGCAGGTGGGGTAGTGGTTATCTCTCTAGTTTTTGTAAAACCACTGGAATGGCTATCGGTCTTTGAGGAGGCTCGGCTGATTTCTACCTGCGCTGCAGAGGTTCTGTCGGCCAGTTCTAGAGCGGCCGACCCTGGTTCTTGCTTACTGGCCTGTTGCATGGCCTTGACCTGGCTTGAAGCAGTCACATTGTCCAAAGATTTGCCGTTCCTCTGGGCCCGGCGCCTCTTTGGTGTGGTGTAACCGCTTTCTGAGCCGCTGCCATCGTTGTCCGTGCCGGTCTTGCCGGGATAACCGTTGGTGAGTGACCCACAGTTTAGCGTCACCACGCCGTTTAGAGACACCAGGGCCTCCTTTTTGCCCTCATGTGCGGTCAACTCTGAGGGCTTGTCATTTTTGCAGTCCATACTGTTTCTACTAGTGTTATTGCCTTTCCTTTCCCCCTTCAGGCCAGTGTGCGAGGGCTGTCCAGAGGGTTTTGGTTTCAAGTCGGATTCTAGTAGGAGTTTGTCACCATTTTGGCTCGCTGAGTGCAGAGAGCGGTCTAGGTCAAGGGAAGTGGGAGTCTCCTCTCCCTCAACTACAAATCCATTTATTTTTCCATTCTCTGTGGGTAGAAAAAGGACATATGGGCAATTAAAATCAAATCAAACCAAGTCATCTGATTAACAGAGAGCCCATGTACAAATCTAAGCCAGGTCTCTTTGCAGGACGAGGTCGAGCCTGGTCCAAGTTTAGCGTACAGAGCCAGAATCATCAAGATCATAGCCTTTCATAAAAAACAAACAAACAAAAACAAAAAAAACCAAGGATGAAATCAGTGCGCTGCTACATGTTATCAACTGACCAAATACACATACACTAAAAACTTGCATTTTTTAAAAGTTTGTACGACAAGAATGCACCGATCCAATACAGGGTACTGGCCTCAAACAGCAGCTCAGCACTGGACCAAATTTGACACACTTTCCTTTTGGCTTTCCACTGACGTCTTTTATGCTATTTACATGCTTGGTGTTGACTGGCACCACACAGCTCTTTCACAAGAACACGCGGCATTACTTGTCTTAAAGCACGTCACCATCATGCTTCTGATGTTTCGCATAACTTGGCAAAAGAAGCTCGCAGACAGCAAGCTTGGCCTCCCAGTAACTAAACCTGGAGGATGTAGTCTCTAAACCCGAAGCACTGACTGGGATCATGCTGAAAAGGAATAAATGGGAATGGGGGAAAAAAATAATAATCTCTGGGCCTAAAACAATCATATTTTTACATAATGTTGCTGACTAATAGAAATGCTAAAAAACGGTTCGATGATACGTCAACAATACTCAAACGTCCCCCTATTTTGAACCTCAAGCTATTGACATGTCCAAATGCAGTGGACGAACTGCATTTCTACATGCTAACGAGCCAGCTGAAGATGAGCAGGAATTAAATTAGTGACTGAGAACATGGTAAATGTGATTGAGATTTGGATGATATATTTTTTTTCCTGTTAGCAAAACAACTTTAAAGTTTGTTTTAAAGTTTTTAAAGAAATGTGCAATTATTGACTCTGATTCATCAGCAGCTGCAAATCACAGGTTTAAATTCATGTAATGACTCTAATAGGTTAACATTTCACGATATTCAGGCTTGCTAGCAAACTAGCAGGAAAAAAAAAAAACAGTAGCACCACAGTGGAAAAAAACCCCTGATTGCTTTAAATTAAAATTACTACTGTTTATTTAATGTCTACAAAAATAAACCTATACAATTAATCTCAATATGGTCCAAGGCTAATTTAAAAAAAGATTTTTTTTCTAAGGCTAATAAAAAAAACTACAAGCTTGACCCTGGTCGATCATCGGTCACGTCCTTGCGTGTCGTCGAGGAGGAGGGTCAAGAAACGTGGCTACAGAAGAAACGTCAAAGAGCACGTCGTAGGAATTGACAAACTAGGTGTTAAAACCAAAACATTATCATATCCTAGATTTCTGTCGTGGGGACGTCCCAGGCGCCACGTTGCTGTTCTTCGATTTATGTCACACTACAAGACCTGGTCGTCATTCCTGATGTTCATCTTCAGGCCCGACGCTAAAAATTTGTCGGCCATGACAAATCAGGCTGAATTCGTGTAGTAAGCTAGACAAGCTGGAACGTTAACTAGATGGAGGCCTTTTTATCCTTTTCCTTTTCTAATCCCAGAATGAGGCTGGAAAGCTGCAATCTTCAAAACCATGACAAGCTGCATTTTTTTTTTGTCTTATTAACTTTAAGAGAGAAAAAAAAGGAGAGATTGGTGAAGGAATGACTGCTTACAGGTACTACAACGCAAGTAAGAACAAAAACTTACTTTGTTTCGCTGAGATTTTCCATGCGGTATAAGAGAAATAAAACACCTCGGGTGGAAACGGTAAGTCGGCTTCATCACGCCACCTAACTGTTGATTACCTTCCTATAACGGCTCAACACGGACTGTTTCATTCCTTACTTAAGCAACATCTTCTGACCAATCAGAATCGAGAATTCGACAGCGCTCTGATACAGGATAAAATAACAACATCTGAATTTGTAACAGAGTCAAGAGCAGAACGGTTCCACCGGGAGAGTGGATGACAAATTAGGCAATTTATAGTTCTTTAAGTAGTACTTTAATTATTATTATTTTTTAAATACATTTGGTTGTAATGGTGATTGTCCTCGGTGGGATTTAGTCAGCTTTCAGTGACATGCAAACTGCAACAAGCTGAATACATTTCTGCAATATATAAAAACAAACAAAATAGTCATAATTCACAAAGAACCGTTTTTTAACTGCGTGTTTTATAAACACAGACAGTGATTATTATAGCTAAGTAGCCGTAAATAGTTGGGTTTTTTTTTGTGGGTGCAATTCCAGTCAGGCCTTCTGCACTCTCACATGACTGCCAGCTAGAGCAACAGGGCCTACAGCCTGCTAGCATGCTAGCTAGCGCCCCTTGCCTAGCCTAAATTTTAGCCTTGAAATTAAAAAAATATGTATCAGAGATATTGCTTTTAATTATTCAGTTTCCCCCCGACTCCAAACATGCATTTTGTCCCAGAGTTGTCCTGTTACAAAATGTTATCCTCCGAGATTAACATGAAATAAGTTTGTATCGGCTTTTTTTTTTTTTTCTTTTTCTTTTTTTCTCTCTTATTTTCTTTTTCCCCATCCGCTTTCTGACACGTTCCCACCTCCTGCCCTGTGATTGGTGGATCATTTATACTCAGCACCAATCCGCAATCTGGAAACAACGTACTAGCCAATTATACATGGAGGCGGGGGATGTCATAGAATATGGGTGGGGGAAAAAATACGCGTTCCATCCAAGATGGCGGACAGGAAATAAGCTTAGCGAAGCTAACCGTCTTAGCAGCATTCCACAGGAGCCGGTTAGTGTCGCTGTGGAAAGCCGAGTGAGCTAATTCGTGTTATTTTTTTCGCAAAGGGAGAGACTGTAGAAGTCGTATTTTGAATTCGAAAATGCTTTAAATTAACGTCTATGACGTTTAAAAATATATATATTAATCGGTTAGCATGGGTGGAAGCCGGTGCACAAGGTCAATGTCCACACTTGCTAGCTTCCCGAAAGCTAATAATAACAAAAAAAAAAAAACTAGCTAATTTAACCATGCCAGCGTTGATGACAAGCGTCAAATTAAACGCAAAATGCAGCCATCGGCTAAGTTATAACGTGTCAATGAGTTGCATTAAGGGGTCGTGTGGTGATATTTGAAGTTTGAAGAAGTTAAAATCGAGGCTAACCTGTTTTCTTCGTCTGCGTTTCCTCGTCCTGGAGCTGACGGCAGCTTTGATCATCGTTCACCGATAATCTCGATCGATCCGGTCCATCGTCCGCTCCGTGACTGAGCCGTATCCCGCTCGCCCCTGTGGAGGGCCGCTCCGCCATATAACCGTGTCATTAACAGTGAAATGTGCTCAGCTGGGTCTGTACACCACAGCAGGAGCAGCACAGACATGGGCAATAGAGTAGAGCTGCGAGTCGACTCCAAAAAAAGGACTCGGGAATAATGAGTCGGCTCTGTGTCACTGATTCATGCAGAGAAGACACTCATTCATTCATTCATCTTCAGTAAACGTTTTGCTCAGGGTTAGGGTGAATACTTCCCAGAGCCAGAATCATGACGAATACACACAGCTGCTCCTCACTTACACTCATTCACATATAGAGGCGATTTAATTCACCAGTCCACCGACCGGCATGTTTTCTGGAGGTGAGAGGAAACTGGAGAACCCAGAGGAAGCCCACGAAACACAACGAGAACATGGGAACACATGTACCACCTTTCCACCAACATGTACTAGGTTCTAGTTCTGAGCTGGTGCTAGTGCTGTTTCATCAGACTACATCGGCTCTTTACAAGTGTTGCTTTTAGGGAGACTAGATGTTAAACTAGCTCTGATTTTTAAAAATAGCGGTCACAAAGTTTTAGTTGTCTTGTAGGTCGTGATAATCCCGCCCCCAGCCCTGATGTAAGTGGTTCTTAGTTCTTGACGAGCAAAGTTTTGGTGCCACCCTTGAACCAGTTTTCCTGCTGCCGATTCTCTTGTTGTTTTGAGATTAGGCACCAGCTCTGAACTCGCCCTCGAACTGTCTTGTTGGAAAAGGGCTAACGGTCACCTGACTGCAGGACCTTGCCTGAGAAAACACTCATTGGATCTGAAATAGTGCCCTGCCCCATACTCCATGTTCTCTAGTGAAGGATGGGTGTTTTGGTGCACCTAGAGTACATCAGGTGCTCCTCAAACTTTGTGCAGCCAGAGACCCCTCAACAGATTTAAAGAAAAGATGGAAGGGAAAATTAAAAAAAAACCATAATCCAACTATTCAGATTTTAAGCTTGTTATTTAAATTTGCACAATAATATTTCAGCTGCTCTTCAGAGCATTTTATTTCTGAACTTTCCATTTTTACAGAACGCACTACATCCAAGTTGACATTATTTGGCTGACTTCATTCATTCATTCATCTTTACTTTGCGTTTCGGGGTACAGCGGATGCCTATACTGAGAGCACGTGGCACAAGTCAGGCGTACACAGTGCATTGTGGGATTTCATGAACGCCCCAGAAAATGATTATAAAACAACCAAACACAAAATACTGCACTATGTAATGAACGTGGTGTTAATTTAGATGCTGTTAGTAAATACTAGACTGAGAAAGTAAGTAAGAAATCAGAATTACTGACACTGCAAACTGAATGGCAGTAGTTGTTCATAACTTCAAATAATAGCATATGAAGTAAATGAGACAAAATCCCATGTCATTCATACCACCAATGGCAAAAGTGAGTAATAATAATGCACTTATTAAATAATAAATATTGCTCTGTTTATTTCACAAGGTCTCCATTTCCTATCCTGTGTTTTAGGTCTTTAAATCTAAAACCAAATAACTGTGGGGAACTGACTCTTTGAATCGACTCCAGTGAATCCTGACGCCTTCGAATCAGAATCAGAGTCGACTCTGACCATTTTTTTTTGGGAATCGAACAGCCCTACAATAGACCCAATCACCGCGCGCGCTCAGAGGCGCCAGTGCGCCGCAGCCGCTGTTTTGTTCCACTCGCTCGGTGCAAGACTCGGGATGTGTCCAAAACCACACCCTGTTCACTATTTAGTGCACTAATCCATTAGATTTCTGCATTCTCTGCATATGTTCTGATCCTGATTTTTGTAACTAGAGCACAAACTCTTAAACGGCCATCACATGAGTATTTATTATCAACAATTTATTTCAAAATATGGTTTGAAGCTCAGTAGTATTTATCAGACATGCGGGGCACAACATAAGGTACGAGAGCTGTTATTTTAGGTTCTTGATAGGTTTTTTGGATGTCTAAAGGCTTCCAACTCCATTGTGAGGTTCTGCATATAACCTAAAGGGGGTGGGGGCGGGGCTCAACCTCAACCATACTCTACTGTCATTCTGATGACTCCTAACCACCACCCAAAAACAATAATTAGAAATTTTGTGACTAGTATATAAAATAATCACAGTTCATTACTGTAAATAATCTGTAGAAGGATGGGTAGTCGTTCTTATTTAGCGATTAAGTTTGATCTTGGTGTTGGCTACATCGAGGAGGTAAGATGGTGATATTAAAATTTCTCTTCAGTGCAGCCCAAACCTGTCTGAGCATGACAATGCCCCTGTGATGAAAGCAGCTCCATGAAGACATGGTGTTTAGGTTAAGGTTGGAGTGCAAGAACTGGAGGTTCCTGCACAGAGCCCTGACCTCAACCCCACTGAACACCTTTGGGATGAACTGGAACGGAAGCCTCCTCGACATCCCAACATCAGCGCCTGACCTCGCTGATGCTCCTGTACCTGAATGAACACGAATCCCCACAGCCACGCTCCAACATCTAGTGGGAAGCCAAACAGAAGAGTGGAGCGCGTTATAACTGCATATAGAAATAAATCTGGAATGGGATGTTCAACAAGCACATATGGGTGTACAGACTTTTGGTCTTATAGTGTATTTGAACGGAGATACAGCGTCACATTTTATTTATTGTTTATTGAATGAATATTTACAGAAGATAATACTCATGAAGATACACTTTGTTAATGTATTATAATAACTCGAGCCTTTAGTAGCAGAGAACTAGAAAATAAATTCCACGTACGCCCTCAGTACATGTTTATTTCATGAACATTATTTGAATACGTGCAGTAATAGTTTGTCCATTTATTAGAGTCAAAGTGCTTTTCAAAATTCCTGAACATGTTATTTGACCCAAGTTAACTTTATTTATGAGCTGACTTGTATGTAGGTAATAGATTTGATAATATGAGTTGGAATTACTCACAGATTCTCTGGGTTTGCTTCACGCTCTCAGACGGGTTCCCTTTTGAGTCTGGTTCCTCTCTAGGTTTCTTCCTCTTGTCGTCTCAGGGAGTTTTTCCTCACCACCGTCGCCTCAGGCTTGCTCATTATGGATATATATAGGTACATTTATAGAGTCATAAGTTTATATTCTGAATTTATATACTTCTGTAAAGCTGCTTTGTGACAATGTCTGTTGTTAAAAGTGCCATACAAATAATTCCTGAATTGATTTTTAATGCTGATTTAGATGAACAGTTGTATTGTCTCAGATTTACCAGAGGAGGGCAGTCAAAACACTTTATCAGTTTAAAATAGTTCGTGATAGATATATATATACAAAATATTTAGGGTTTAATTATATGACAATGTATGTATGTATTTGTTTGTTTCTTTGTTTGTTTAAAGTATAAATTTTTCCTAATCCATAATAACATCTTATTTTGACTAATTTATTCAACAAAGCTGAAGTATTAATAAAATGATTTAACATGCAGTTACTTTTTCCGATTCTTTCTTTCTTTCTTTCATTCAAGTTTTTAAAAAATTTTTCATAATCCTTAATAGCATCTTTTTGCTTGACCAATTTGTTGAATAAAACTGCAATATTAACATAAAATAAGTTCCTCCATATTGCTTGATTGATTTTGTTAGTGAGTTAGTCAGCTGTTCTGAGCCCTGACAGCTGTAATAACAGTTTAATAACAGACTCATTTGTCCAACAAAACTGGAAACATCCAGACTTTCCGCTGAGAAAATAATCGCTTTTAAAATATTTATATAAATATTTATCACAATCCACTTTAATAGGGACAGCTGTACACGTGCCGAGTTATCTAATCACCCAGTCTGTAGAGTTTTAACAGAATGGTGCGAAAAACAAAAAGCGAGTGAGAGAGCGACATTGCTGTGTGTGGAGATGCCTTCCTGAAGGTCGGAGGAAAACGGACGAATTGGTTTGAGCTACCAGGAAGTCTGTAGTAACTCATATCATCACTCTTTACAAACATGATGAGCAGAAAAGCATCTCAGACATGCACAAAACATCGAACCTTGAGGTGAACGGACTACAACAGAAGAAGAAGACCGCATCAGGTTCCACTCCTGTCAGCCAAGGCCAGGAATCTGAGGTACGGGTTCTACCCGGCATGTCATCGCATCTAAAACACATCAAACAGAGACTATCGCATAACAGAACTTCCCCGACTAATTTTAGGATGTCTGCTGCACAGGTTTGACAGGTTTCATATGTCTGAGAACACCATCATGGACACCAGCTGGCAGGAAGACGATCGCGTCTCGTGAACCAAGCCGTATTTATTTTAGGACTTCTTCACTTTAGCGTAAGCAGATCCTCGTGCAGAATTGTTCAAAGCGTTCAGCTAAATATCTGGGAGTAAGAACACAAGCGTGTAAACACGAGCAGTCAATATGATTTCAGTGTTAATTTTAAACCCTGGAACGTAGTAAGTAGCGCTATATAATCACCTACACTGCTGTAATGTTTCAGTGCTGTGTTGTTCTCTTTCATTTATTCCCACACACCTTTATTACATTTAAATGTTTTGTTTATTACAGTTATGTGAGCTAATCAGGAGGATATTTCTAACAGGTTTAATACGCACAGAGCCTTTTTACAGGTGTTTCACGGTAGTTCCGGTCAATTCTGTGTTTACATTTCATTTTCATTTGCATACATTTTTCATTTACATACATTTCATTTCTGACCGGTCAGAAGGCGTTGATGCTGCAAACGTTATATTAATTTACTCCTTCTAATATTTTACAATTTCTACGGTAACAACTTTCACTTGCATAGGAGTCGTATAGTCGACGAGCTACGTGATCTAAATAATGATAAATGTGTTGTTATTTATCAAAGAAAAAATATATAAATAGTGATATAGTGTTTTCTGTAATGAGTAGGTGTTTCTATAGTAAATTCATGGACACGATATACGGAGATGTTTATTTAACATACGTGGAAGGAGTGTCCAGTGTCAGACCTAGAGGTAAAGCTACAAATTAAAGTCATGGGAAAGTCTTCCACAACTATAAATGTAACTACAGTATAAGCCTGCTTGCACATGACTAGCATTGGGGCGTCATTGCTACACTCACCACAGGCTTGACGTGCCGCTCAGTCCTCCACGTGACAAGCGTACAGGATGTAAATGCTATTTTAAAACATAGGGAGCTGGAGAACTAAGGTAAAGACAGAACCCCAAGAACTCACTATCTCAACAACTTTTTGAACACGTATTTCAGCAAACAACAGAAACGAATGTTCTTTTTTAAAAAAAAAAACAAAACATTGTGCCATGCATCGTTTTTTCAAGTGGTGTATTATAACTCTGAAAAGCCTGACATACACACAAATTCATATTCATGGTATTTAAGTCTTTAAATATTTCGTGCCAGTGTCGCGCCGCCCATGTTCCAGGACGTCACGATGTAAAAGTGGAAAAGGGGTCACAAGTTCGACCAATTAGATCTTTGAGTGGAGCGTTACAATGCCTGGTGTGAACACTATGCGACGCTGAGGTCGGGATGGAGGCATGACACGCTCTTTATAGGAAAACAATGGCAAAGCAAGCCTATGCTGTGCGTAACACTGACGCCCCGACTCTAGTCATGCATAAGCAGCCTAAATGTACCACGTTTTCATCAATTTATAGATTGAATGGTAGATTGCTGAAGCGTAAGAGGAACGATACACTTTGGGTCATGCTGTTATTGGAAATGAATCAGCTTCAGGGTGGTGAAGGTAACTCTGCTTCATCACACCGCTGTATTGTTGATTATTTTCCCATAAAGGTAGGCCCTCAAATGCTTCATTCCACACGTATTCATACATAATCAATGCACAAAATTCCCAAAGTCAGTAATAAATAAGAGTTAAATACGACTTTCTTCTGTTGTGTATAATATGGCCTACAAATATTCACAGCTATCTTCCAAAAGGAAAGTTGATAATTGGATGATGAATACATTTTTAGTTTTGTCTGCAGTGCACCGTGTTGACTGACACAAAAAAATGTTATCACATAATCACATAATAGCTGATTTTACCTTCTCAACGTTGCCAATTAAAGGGAGAAGGAAAACAGGTTAACGTTCATTCCTGAGGCGTAATGAAGACAAACTGCAGGACATCTTTCGCAAAAAACCCTGTCAAATAGAGACTGTTGTCATGTTGTTATAAATCAGGGTGTTGGGAATATTATCAGTAAGTGAAAGGTGCAGTTATAGGTTTCTCTCTGTAAAGCAGTTTTACAGGTAGTGGGCTATTTTGCTTTGAGCAACACTATAGTGATTTCCTTTTATTTTCTTTCTTTCTCTCATGCCTCTTTCATCTGAGCTGTAATCAGTGTCATTACCTCGTCATATTTCACTCTTCTGGAATGTTCTTTTGCTGTTGAATAGTGCAGACATGTTGCCGTCCAAGCAAAACTCAAACTGAGTAAGCCAGCCAGCAAGACATACCTTTGGCCTACATTTTAACCCTCTGGGTCGTTTGGAAAGATGATGTCATGAGGAATTCGCTTGAACCTTCTCGACTCTTCTGCAAGGTGTGATTTCATGAGCAAATCCCAAATATTGTCATTTGCTAAGATTAAAATTTTTTTTTTTTTTTTTTTTTTTACATCCTGGGAATAAGGGGGCGGGGCTTCTAGTGAGTGTCAGTTAATAGTGGCGAGTTCAAAACATCTATGCAAGTGTCAATCATTCCAGATTCATATGTTGATCAACTCATCTGTTGCTTTCGTTAGACGGAAAAAAAGGAAGACGTCAAGGTAAATGGACAAAGTTTTGAGTTTGTTAATGAGAAATAAAATCAATCAGTGACGTGATTGTTCAACTCAGCTAATGTCAGGTTGCTAAGATGGCTAGAGATGCGGGTAATGCTTTTACTAAAGATGGCAATCAGCAAACAAATCCAAAAAAAACCCTTTGGCTTAATCGTGGTCAAGAACAGACAGAAGGTCAGGTGATTAACAAAAAGATCAAAAAGATGAGTCTTCAGAGTCTTGGCTTGTGACGTGTGCGGCGCGACCGTATGCACGCAGCGGCCCCTCCGGATCCGAAATCGTGCTTTTTTGTCTTTAAAATCGTGTTTTTGTTTTTATTTTGTTTTCTTGGTGTAACTCCGACGGCACATGGACAC
>JAQQZR010000003.1:2615760-2626522 GCA_030068235.1 Notoglanidium macrostoma
CTCTCTCTCTTTTCCTCCCCCTTTCTCTCTCTCCCTCTCTCTTCCTCCCCCTTTCTCTCTCTCTCTTTCTCCCCCTTTCTCTCTCTCCCTCTCTCTTCCTCTTCTTTTCTCTCTCTCTCTCCCTCTCTCTTTCTCCCCCTTTCTCTCTCTCCCTCTCTCTTCTTCCCCCTTTCTCTCTCTCCCTCGCTCTCTCTCTACCTTTATCCTCTCTCTCTTCCTCCCTCTCTCCCTTACTTTCTCCCTGTCTCTCCCTCTCTCTCTCTTTCTCTCTCTCTCCCTTTCTCTCTCTCTCTCTTCCTCCCTCTCTCTGTCTCTTTTTCTCTTTTTCTCTCTCTCTTCCTCTCTCTCTTTCTCTCTCTCCCTCTCCCCCCTCTTTCTCTCTCTCCCCCCTCTCTATCTCTCTCTCTTCTCCTCTCTCCCTCTCCCATGCTGATATTTTAAATTATTTATTATTATTATTTATTTTAATAAGAAATATGGAATTATCAGAAGACAAATATAAGCTTTTAAACTTATAACTTTATTTGTAATCATTTATTATTATTATTATTATTATTATTATTATTATTATTATTATTATTATTACACTTTTGAGCTGAATGTCACATTTTATTGGTGCAAAATGTAACTTTTCTCAAAAAAAGCTAAATTATTTAGCAAAAAAATGTTTAATAGTCCTAATATTATGTTTGTTATATATTATTCACATAATTTATGTATTTATTTACTTTATTTATTGATTTGTTTGTTTGTTTATTGTATTTATAAATTTAAAGCTTGAATTGTTTTGCTAATTTCAAGCATTCATTTTAGGAAAGGAAAAAAAATAATACGGCAATTGAATTATTTTACAGACTTATTTAGAAGTATTATTAATAATCTTATATATATGTCATGCACTGTAATAATAAAAAATAGATACAATTTGACTAAATTCATATATATACCTTAGCTGAGTGTGCAGTGAATGCTCTTTTTAGATGTTGCTTATTTACATCGATGATTCAGAGGTCTTTTACAGTGACCAAGCTTGGGATTTGACTTGATCAGTAGAGGGTTAAAAGCGACACCCCTGAGAGTTCTTCCCGTCAGAAACGATCGAGTCTGTCCATCTCCTACACTCATCCCTGACTTCACTTCAGCCTCTGAGAAAGATTAATTCTCCAGTGAGTCCCGGAGGATCAACTCGTCCACCCTGACAGTACAGACAGTTTCTGTTAAACATTAAATGACAGGATAAATAAATAGGCACGTGTAAGACACACTTTCTGACATCTAGACTAACAAGGGCATGAATTAGTCCATTTCACTTATCAAGAGGAGGAAAGGACACAATGTTATTTCAGCAGTTCTTTTATTTATTTATTTTGAAATGCGTGTTATAGGGCCTGGAAAGGATTTAAAACGTTACCGTGTAAAAGCAATATCTTATTTCCTTTTCTGGGATTTTGCACGTTGCATTCATATCCAGAGCACTTAAGGACATATTGCATAGTCATTTTGGAAACAGCAAACACACAAATCCAGGTTGTATACTTTAACATCCATGCTAATGGGATGGGAACTTTATGAACATTTTAATAGTTGACGTAAAATGATTTCTTAACAATTTACTTGTAGTCTATAATAGGGTTGTGCTTTAAAAGTGACCCCATCACTTAGTATCACAATGTCATTCAAAATAAAGTAAAAAAAAAAAAAAAAAAGTATGACAGAACTTAAATTTATCCTTCTTGTGATCTTCAGGAAATTCAAATGATGCAACTTCCTGTCGAACATGTAACTTCTGAATATTTCCTTATGCTGAATGTGTTCAGGTAACAGGTTTGAGTGCACTACACATTTACATAAACAGTAATGGATGACATGTGGTGATGGTTGATTCAAGCATGAGGTGTTTAATAGATTCAGACAATAATGACAAATATTGACGATTAAATTTGAATTTATAGAAAAAATCTTTTTTTTTTTTTTTTTTTTTAACTGCTGTAGTTTTATATTGTAGGTTTTGTTGGCGTTGTTTTTAAAAGTACAGTATGCAGGATTTAGTGGCATCTAGTGGTGAGGTTGCAGATTGCAACCAACTGAATACCCATACGCTCGCCCCCTTAATATCCACGAGTGTACTAGAATCTACATTCTTTTGGTTTATCTTAGCGACTGTTAAGCTAATTAGCATTTCAATTGCTTTAGGTTGGATTCTGATCAAAATAAACTTGTGATATTAAACTAAAATAAAATGTCTCAAACACTTTTAAATCTTTCCCTCTGAAAACTAAAAGCCTAGTATGTGTTCGGTAGGCTAGGTGTTTGCTTCAAACAGGCTTAAATTGTAAACGTAGTATTATTTTATTGGGACCACCAACACAATTACCCAACAGGAGTGCGACTTCACTCACATTTCCGTCTTCTTTCTTTTTCTTTGAAGCGGCTTGTTCGGTTTCCCTCGGCCATGTACAGAGCAGGTTAATCATGATGTGAAAAACGTCTCAGAAAACAAAACTCTTTTTGTTAACTTTTACTAATCCAGTATTGAAAGTTACAAATTACAGTTGGTTCATTAGAATTGCTGTCAGAAATCTGTTACTCCTAACCTGACTGTCTTATTGTTATTATTTCCACATCCATGATCTCTACATGGAATGTACCATTACAGGTGGATATTCTATATATGCAAAACCACTGATGCAATGGAGTAACTCTTAACTACAACAGCAATATAGTATAGTAAGTATCACGGCCAAACGTTTATATTGATGTTTAACAAGCGAAAAGAAAAAGCACAACGTGTACTGAACACCCTCAATCGCTTAAAATATCTCCTGCATTCTTCGTCTTCCTCTTCGTCTTCATTCCGGTCCTGGGTGCATCTTTTAAAAATGCGGAAAAGCTAAATGCGCTAGAGACAGTGTTTGGTTTGCACATTCTGGACTTCTGTAGCAGCGCAACATGGCGGCTCTGTAGATATAAATGGCTCAATCTAAGCTTACGGAAACACAGCGATTCGCAGTTACAGGTTATTATACACTAATGACAACATCCTTATTAATATTACATTCCATTACCCATTACATCCTACATAGTGCATCTTTAAGGTTAAGGTTTTTGACAATGACACCGCGTTTAAAATGTCTTAGCTTTGATTTTATGGACATATTCGTAACCGTGATGAGAGATTTCTGCCTTTGTAACCATTATTCCTGCAATTCCGAGAGTGTTTTGTTAGATTATGTGATCTACGATTCGGCTCTGAAAGCTTTCTCACATTTCTCCGGCACATTATAGCCCAGATGTCTGATTCATTACTTTGAAACCAATCTATTCTCTGAAACCAATCTGTTCTTTCCTGCATTTTTTTCCCCTTCTTTTCACTGGACCAAAACCTCTACATTCCTGATTGTGTTTTTTAAAATTACATAGGAGTAAAAATGAAGACCTTGAGCACTTTCAGTAAAAGCTAGGCTGTTCTTTCGAGTTATTCATCCACTTGTCCTTTGACACACTGCCAATGCATTTGTGGCGTTTTTCAGAGAGTGACATAGCTCCTCATCCTCAGAGTGTTGTTTCCCAAACCGAAGCGATAACCTTCAGAGAGTCGAGCGTTTTCTACAGCCTCCTATTTGCATTGACTGCACTCGGGTGTTTATATCAGAGTGCGCTACATATATCTCTCTGACTTTTACGGGCTCGCCAAGAAAAGAGGGTGGAGTTCGAAAGAAAGGATTTTCATCTCCTACGTCGAGGGAATGGATGATTCTGCGTTTTCATCTAAACAACATTGTAGAGTGTGTGTAGAATGCACGAGCGGGAATACAACTCCTTAATGGTTTCACCGAGATAAGAAGAAGCGTTTGTGGAACGAATTCCTTGCATTTTTTAAAATGTCCCACAGGGCAATAATTATAACAGTGCATAAAGCTTAAATTTATTAAAGAATGACACGTCATACATTTTACATTTTACGTAATGTTGCGGAACGTCGGCAAAAGAAACGAGCTCATGTTCTCACTTATGTCATAGCAGCGATAAACAGTCGTTAGGAAGGTAATAAGCCCAAAAAAAAAAAAATAAGATATATAAACAGAAACTTTTTTCCATGTTGGAAAACTGAAATCTGATATCTTCTTACTGAAAACTTCACCATATTAATGATTACACATTTTTCTTTGTTATATAACCAGGTTTATAGATTATATCGATAATATTGCATTACGGAATAGACGGGTTTCCTTTAAACTGCTTAATATGCGATTGAACTAAAAACAACTAATGGAAAAATTGAAATTTTGAAAAACTCACCAATATTGCAAAAAAAAAAAAAAATTATTTTTATTACACTTCTGTTTTTTTTTTTTTTTAGACGGTTTGATAAAACGATATTTCGCAAAATTGATATGGAAACACATTTTTCGCATTTTAGTCACGTGACTTGAAAAAAGATCGCTCTCTAAGAGAGGAGAAAACCCGGCTTTAATCGCGAAACATTCCACTCAGAGGAAACGGACCATTCGCAATGGTGTTTTGCCGACATTTTTTAAAATACCGCTTCTGTTTTGCGCAAAACTGCAGTGAAAATTCTGTGGAAAAAACAGTTACGGTGAAAAAGAGCGCAGGGTCAGTCTTGCTCCTGGCGCAGATTGGGTTAAAGCTTGGCACTGCTTGAACTCCTGGCATTCTGATCAGTAATCAGTAACACACAGCCTCTAACCACTGACCCACTGCTGCCCTTGTAACAGTTAGAGCTGCTGTTATAGAAAATTAATCAACACCTTCTGACCAATAAGAATGAAATCGCAACGCAAATCCGCCCTGTGAAACCGACATGCTTGAACAGCTTTTGTATATTTATTATCTTTCATGTCGAACAACGCTATGCTGTACTTTATACTGAAGTCTGGACCTGACGATGCGTTTTAAACACTTGACCCCAGGTCCGCTATTCATTGGAAAAAGCAATCAGAGCGTTCACTCCCTCACACCTCAAAATAGAGATCTTCAATCTACAGAAGGAGACGGCAGCAGACCTGATCTCTCCCTGACCCGTGCACGCTGTTATAACCGAGTCGTATCCATTTCTAATTGCATAGCCACTTATCTGGTCCCGGGTGCAAACCAGGCCCGAGGCACTGCTATCGATTAAGAAGCGGAAGAAGAAAAAGCAAAAGGAGACATCTACAAGAGCTCTTGACGATCCAATTAAACACTGGTATTGTATGAGAGCAGCGACCGCATCCTATTAAATTATTCTATTGACATCTCTATTAGAGCTTTCATGTTTTTTTTCCCGTCTCTGAGACAGAGAAACCTTTTTTTCATTTGTGACTAATCTAACAAATCATATTCCCGCCCGCCGCTGCTCGTCTGCTGATAAAGTGATACTTGAAGGAGAATCAGGGGCTTTGTTTTGGAGTTTGCTGCAGTTGCGCTGGTCGTTCTGCAGTATCGATCTGTTGCTAAAGGTTAGTGTCTTCACATTTGCCAGACACTAAGAGAGCAAAAAGGAAAACAAATAATCTTTTAGTGTCCTGCTGACTGATCGCTAAACCTGGACGTGAGTGGAAGTGTTGAATTCTTGATTCTGATTGGTTAGAATTAGATTAGGTGTTGGTTAATTTTCTATAACAGCAGCTCTGACAGGAATTCAAATCGCAGGTTTATAGTCATCGGTTCATTGTAAACCGTTTCTATAGTAACAGCAGAAAAAAGGTATCGTTCTTTTTTACGTAAGGAGTCTCCAGTGTCAGTGCTTTATTGTAACAGACAATAAGGTTTTCTGAAACTGGGAAATCTTCAGGACAGAGGGAGGATTATACACTTTGTGGTTTCTCTGTAGTAGGACAAGCTGCATTTATAGCTGCTATAATGTAAGAGAAAACAAGAGCTAACTAACATATTTCACGGACATTCCACAATAATAAATGTTGCTATGGACAGATAAAGAGCATGACATGGTAAACTTTTTAGAATGAGATTAATTGAGAACAATAAGGAAATTAACAAAGGAAAGCAAAGAAGCAAAGGGAAAGAAAGAATGAAGTAAATTTAACATTAGAGAAAAAAAAACCTCCTGGGCATTCCACAATGTAAAATGTAACGACAAAGGGATATGAAGTTTAACATATCAATCTTTACTTAATAAATTAATATAATTGTTGACAAATTGCTGTAGTATCAGACGAATAAAACACTTCAGGGTGTTAACAGCAAGTCTGCTTCATGTTGTCTGCTATATATTTTCTATAACAGCACACCTGTACGTCTTGTAGTTTCCTTTATTAAACTCGACATTCTTTTACTCCTAGCTTTATTCTTTATATTGCAGAGACTGGAAAGGTGAGCCATAAATACATTTTCATATTAGAGAAAAGGTGCAACTTTGTCAGCTCACCCAGTTTTCACCTGACATAGCGTTGTCCCTAATTGGTGTCCGATACGAGTCCTTTGCGGCTGATTGTGGGACCGTCGTCTCTCGGCGGACACCTTCCCAGCGGATCTCATTGTGTGCTGGCCAAAGACCAGCGTGAACACGGGCCAGGCTTTTCTCTCCACAGAGAGGTCCGAGACTCCTCATCTCGAAAAGAAGCGGCTTCTCTGATCAATTTGGCACATTTTTAAACCGAGCCTAAAGGCTCCAGAACCAGGAGAGGAATAAATTAGCCTTCACTGCAGCCACGTGTTTTATTTCTGTGCTGGTGTGGCATGTATCGATAGAGAGGTTCTGGGCATTCAATGGACTCCTAGAGGACTTGGTATCACACATGACACAAAACAGAATGTTTTGCCAAAAAAAGTACAAAAAACCGCAAGCACTCAGTCTAGGGAGAAAGAAGCATTAATGAACAACGTTGAGAAGCTTCAGCTTACTGTTTGGAAAGAGTTCAGGAGTACAGACAGCTCCCTCAGGGAAGAGTTCTCCAAGTGTAAAATGCCAAATGTTGCTGAAAAACCTGACAGGACTAGCAAACACACTTGATGCTGTGAAGCAAAACTTGGAAGTGACTCTTATTCTATTGTTTCGTGAGAATTTCAGATATTAGCACATGGTGTTTATCCATGTGGGTGTCTACGTGGGCGTTTCCAGTTTTAAACTCCTTAAAACATTCCAGTTGGTGGACTGGCTATGTATTATTGCTTCTAGGTGTGGATAAATGTATAATCGTGAGTACACGGTGGCCTGAAATGGACTGGCGTCCGTGGAATTGACTTTGAGATCCAGTGATCATGTTAGATACATGAAGGCTTTGGCAGAAGTGGACAATTCCATAGTCAAAGTTTAGATAATCCTGGTCAAATATTACTCCAATACAAGTGAAAGATGTTCAGTCAAATTTTTACTTGAGCGAAGGTACTGGCAAACTTGCATTTAAAAATACTTTAAAAAAAAAAAACACTTTTGAAATGTTTTCAATGTTTAATGTTTTAAAGCATGTACACTCCTGGGCAAAACAAATTAGGCAAACCTAGTATTGCAAAACATTAAGCTTTTAATGGTCTCAGCAAAAATCACTGGGCAGAAAATGAACAAGAAGTAAAAATAAAAAGCGCTCCTGAGGCCTCGGCCTTGTTTTGCTGGTCGATGCTGAAACTGGTGCGGGAAAAAAGCCGGAAAACAGGGAAGTTCACTTACATAGTCTTCTGGTACGCAAAGAGAAAATCATGAAAAGACTGAAATGTTTAAATGATATAAAATTGAAACTAACTTGTCTGGGGGTTCAAAAGTTTCCAAAATCTCTTCAGTTTGAAGACTTTATCATCGAGTGGAACAACACGGACTCTTCTTTCTGTAAAACGCCGTCTGCAGGTTTACCCACAAGACTTCAACATTTAAAGGAGATCGAGGGAAAAGCCGTCCCACACCGATTTACTTTATCTATTTGTTTCATTCTTGCTCATTTTCCTGACCAATGATTTGCTGTTGAGACATTAAAAGCTTCATGTTTTGCAATGTTTGGTTTGCCTCACTTTTTTTGCCCAGGAGTGTACATCTGAAAAATAAAGTTCTCAGTAACATTAATTTTGCAGTTTCACTAGCTAAATATTAGTCCGCATCAGCAGCGGACTCACACTGGATCCAGTCCCGATACAACAACTTCGCATAAAAATCCATAAAGCATAATTTATCCAACTATAGCATACAAACTGCAACTACTCGTCAATCGAGGAATTGTCATTTTTATGTGCCATAGCCATCATAACCACTGCCAAGATCAAACTGAACTCCTCTTAAAATCAGCAAACACTTCGAACTTGAATGTAGGTCTAAGTAGTTTACTGTGATTGGTTTTCTCATGTGATGAACACAGCGTATAGCTTATTGCATTTTAGAAAAGAAAGATCTGCTGTCCTTCTTAGAAATGTCGTGGAGTCGAAAGCCCAATATTTGTCTATTTAAACTCATAAGTTTCTGAAAAAATAATCGTCAAGTAAAGTACGGATGCTCAGAAAACGTACTTAAGTACAGTACTCAAGTAAATGTACTTCATTATTGTCCACCTCCGGGAATTGGCTCTCTGTACTGGTAAGTGTGTAACATTTTATGACTAAATATAATAAAAAGCTAATAAATTGGTCTCATTTCATATGCTTTAAGCATGATAAATTACTAAAGAATCTGCCATGCCATTCTCTGCTATGTTACCACTGGATGATAAATGTTTTTTTTTTACGAAGGGAACCATAAATCCTCTTTTACGCAAGGCTTGTTTTTGCCACAGTTTTAAGGATGATAAAGAATGACCTTTCCTTGACCGCACAGACTAAGAGCTTTATTTCCAATCCGAGGCATTAGAGATATACTGAGATCATCAAATGCTCTGCTGTCTGACAATGCACACCATCAGACTGACAAAAACTTACAAGGGAATGTAACATCTCGGGCTCTGATTGGGGCTTTGGATTGCTCACCCTGGACGCTCTTCCAGAGAGGTCTGTCTGACGAAAAACTTGGCAGGTCAGGGTGGCTGATGGCCTGGTTTGGCAATGAGGATACAAAGAGAGAGAGAAAGAGAGAGAGAGAGAGAGAGAAGCTTGCAGATCAGTGGGTAGCTCCTATTCGCCCGCCTTTCCAGCTTGAGTGATGAAGTCTCTGATTGCACACGACAAAGATGGATGAGAAACTTAAAGCTAGTTTTCAGAGAGCAAATTGATGACCTGTGTACCAATCCACATGAGAGCAGGTTAATAAGGCTGTTACTCACAGCTGATTAGAGTTTCTTCCCTCCTTCAAAAGAGAAACCGAATTAGAACATAAGAAACGGATAATCTACCTCGTGTACTGTCAGTTTTATATCGGCAATACGGAAGACGTTTACAGTTGTCAATGCAAGTGCTGAAAGGAGGAAAACACGTTTGATAGATAACCTGAAGCTACTCATTCCACTGCCGTTCCCTTCGGCTAGTACAGAGGTGTGAGGTATTTTAAGCAACAGTGGCTCCTGAGCATCCTGACGGTTTTGGTGGGGAAGGAAACATTGAAAACGACATTGCCTCAAACAAAACAAAATGACGTCGAAAGTCTATGACACTTGACCTACTATCTAGTGAAATTTTAGAGTAAGCACAAAATTGGCAGATTATATACATTAGCATACAGTCTAGCAGCCTGTTTTGAGTGGTTTTGTGTTTAGTGTGTGTGTGATACAGCAGTGGTTTCATTACAGGTTTGCTTCCATCACGATTGTTTGCAAAATAAAAAAAAAAACATTCAAAAGACCTGGGGCTGGTTGCACAAAACAGTTAAGTTAAGATTTTCCTTAAAGTCGGAGTTTATTTGCACAAAACACCCTCTAGTCTTCTACGTAAGGTTTCCTTCAAATCTTAACGTTCTTCGACATGGTCAAGTTTATGGTGATTAATAAGATATGCTTTTGCATCCTGAGTTGTTTCATTAATTTAATCACTTCAATAATGAATTTTTATCGCAATTTCCTCCCACCTTTTGTTGTTATTTTTGGATCAAACGTACTTTTAGTATATGCTTTAATTTTATTGTGTCCCTCCACAAGTATAATCTTTGCTTTTTCTGAACATTTCTGTTTTCTTGTCTTTGCTTCTTTCTACAACTCTGAGAAGTGATAACAGGTATCACCAGCAGGCAAGAAAACAAACAGTCTCCATGGAAACTGTAGAATTTTACTGCTGTAAATCCCTTAACGTTTTTCCTTAACTAAGGAAACATTTAAGGGATTCTGTGTAACACCGTTAAGTAAATCCTTCAGCTATGGAGAAATTAAGCTTTAAGTGCCATACTTAAAGTGTTTTGTGCAACCAGCCCCTGAAACTATTCTAAAAACTTGGAAAAGGGAGACACTAGGTCACTGTTGTGCACATGCATTTCTAATGTACTGTAGAATCGTTATCTATGTCAAAATCCCCCTTTTTTCCTCTCATTGTTTTGGTAGCTGTGGAGTATTTGTAAATTCTCCCAGTTTGGTATAAAAAAAACATGAAACTGGCAACCTGGTCATTAACTGTCCTAGTCCTCTGCTCCTCCCCTGAGCATGTGGCAGCTTGATTCCTGCCCCAATGGGCCTCTACTAGCATGTGCTTGCAGTTCCTATTTTTGACCACTAGGTGTAATAATAACTAGTGAAGGCTACAGCGGGGGCAGAGCTTTCTCTTACAAAGCCCGTCAATTATGGAACAGCCTTCCAATTAGTGTTCGGGACTCAGACACAGTCTCTAATTTTAAATCTAGGCTGAAAACTTATATGTTTAGCCAAGCTTTTTGTTAATAACCTTTTACTAGGTAAAGGTGCAGATC
>JAQQZR010000003.1:2662286-2668769 GCA_030068235.1 Notoglanidium macrostoma
GTTTACGAACAACATACAACTGCTCAAGTATTTTCATGGCGGTTCGGAGTGAAATATCATCATCATCATCATCTCACTGTACATCTGCACTCACCTCTGATTCACATACACAAACTATAGCTTTAAAACCAAAACTCAAAAAGATAATATATATATATACACACATCCATCCACTTGGCATGTAGATGGTGTTGCTCCACAAATCCTCGAAAGGGCACCGCTGAGTGAAAACACTACCCAGTTCCACCGAGCTTCACTAATAAGCTTCACAAATGTTATCCTGAGGCGAGCGGCGTGCTCATTAGGAGGCCGAGCTTAGAGGAGGCGCTCGTACTCGAGACCTGTGAAAGCTGGAATTCTGTTTGCCTTCAGCTCTGTACTGCGCAATGACATGCAGCTAATACAGAGACGTGGAGATGCTCATCCTTATCTGCCTTTACCACCCTGAAAGTGCTAGATATTGCAGAATGCAGTGTTGCAACAGAATCAAGGGAAACGTAGTAATATCTCTGTCCTCGTGAGAAACTGAATACCAGATCGCGTGTTTTGGACAGGCGCGGAAAATAACGAACCACATGCACTCTTGATACTTGTACGTCTTCACAGTGACGGTCCTTTTTAAGAGTATAATTAAGTCATTTCTTTTTGAGTGTCATTAAAGATAAGAGTTATAAGACATGCCAGAAGACTGTAATCATAATTAAGCAAAAAATATTTCAATCAAATCAAAATAAACACTCCAGTTGCTAAAAACTTGCAGACGGTGGAGACAGACGAGAGTCCCTGACGCGATTTGCAAGGTTATGAATGTTCATGTGAGCCGTTTTGCAGCTGTGCAAATGTGTACAGGAAAGCCATTAGCTAGCTGAGTGAGCTAGACTAGCTAGCAGGTTCTTTACAGTTTAAAGGCTCTGTATTCAAAGTTAAATATCACTTAGATGTTCGGGAAAATTTAAATATATCTACGTTCTGCTACAGCAATATACCGAAGTGCTCTAAGGAGACAGATAGAGAACGAGAGACGTGAATCAACAATTTAAATCCCTCAGCTAGCAATAGATCTAAACGGGTACTACGGTAGAGATAGTGACATCATCGACGGACATGGTTAACCGTACGCTCGTCATGAATATGTGTCTAGACATCTGAAAAATGAACGCTCATTAGATGAAGATGAAAACAAAGGCGGGAAGACAATTTCATCGGAAGCTCCTTGAAAGGGAACGTACAAATCGACGTAAGCTAGCTAGCTAATCGATACTATAACGTGAGAGAGTGTGGCTTCTTCAGGATCGATTTCCGCTACTAAAACAAAGAGAACGTTTAGCCATATCGTGTCTGCAACTGGTGTAAAACGCAATATCACACTTACAATCATGCGGTCATACCGAATATAGCAGGACGGCTGTGATTAGCTACATGTTGATATTCAGTATAACCGCACTCTCGCCTGTTCGATATCGTTTAAATGAGCTTCAGGTGATGTTTTCCTGTAAAGCTTCATTATACAATTTTGAATTCATCATTCCCTCAGTGACTGTAAACTCTCCAATGCCTCGAACCACGATGCTACCAGCACCATGTCCACTATTAGCCGTTGGAGATATCGTCAGAACTTTTTTCGTAATGCCGATGTTTAAACAACGCGTGTATAAATACGACTGTCTGAGTGCTATCGATGTGTTTATCCGTTAAGAAGACATGGATAAAGAGAGACAGTTACTTTGCTGCGTAATTATCACAGCGCTGTTGAATTCATTGGTCCAAAAAAAAAAAAACAAAAAAAAAAAAAAAAAAGCAAAAAATTTCCTATCATCGTTTCTATGGTAACGTCTTCGACATACACGGTGGAAGAAACAATGTGAGTGATCGTTTTCTCTGAGGAGATGTTTATGCACCATAACAGTTATGGAGAACAAGAGCGGCTGATGAAGGACGGACTGGGTGTAACATAACAATAACAGGAACTTATTTCGTGGATGTTTCACAATCTTATGAATGCATTCTAATGTGCTAGGAATTTATTCATAGGCTCATTATTCATACAGCCTTCACAGAAAGCGCTACCAGGTGATTAATGTTGCTAGTATATTGTATAGTGAGAAGCTTGTTGTCTGTATTTTTCAGGATGATTGCTGATGTTACGTGGTTTCTCACCTCACTCAAGACAAGAAGGATCAACAAGGAAACTTTACTTGCATTTGAGTTTGCTTCTACTCAAACAATGGACGATATAATCCCAGCCAAATATGGCTGAGGTATTGCCAGTTATAACAACGGCGAGTGTACTGTTGGCCATCTGTTAGCAGCCGCATTGAGGTTTTTATGGCATTTGGAAAACGGTGCAAAAATACAGTCGGCGCTTGTTCAATTTTGGGACAAAAGTGGCGCATCTGCTCTGATGCGTATCCTGCGTGAGTCGTGCGCTTGTCTGAGCGAGTCGGGGTCATGTCTTAGCCGACAGATTTGTCTTTCCACAGCAGGATGTGAACGTGATGAAGCTGTAACTGTGGGCTAACATCGGGCCACTGCTCATTTGCAGTCGGGTTACCGGTGTGCTCCAGCAGCCTATTCAATTCTTGATGTGGACTTTACAGGGACATGCGATTCATTCCGAAATGACTAATTTACTCAGTATTAATCAGTCAGGGACGTCACAGTACAGTCTATTTAGCTCTAATTAATTTCCCTGGTTTCAAAAGGGGCCATGAAAAGCACACTTGTATGTATGTGTGTGTGTGTGTGTG
The DNA here is from genome assembly GCA_030068235.1 of Notoglanidium macrostoma. Lineage (NCBI taxonomy): Eukaryota > Metazoa > Chordata > Actinopteri > Siluriformes > Auchenoglanididae > Notoglanidium > Notoglanidium macrostoma. The sequence goes on from JAQQZR010000003.1 coordinate 2,665,034, forward strand.
TGTGTGTGTGTGTGTGTGTGGTTGTGTGTTGCTGTACCTACACTTCAAGACTCCTAGCTAATTGAGTGCATTAGCGAGCTACATGAGTTACCTTGGATGAAGTAGATCTGGTTTTGTTTCGCTTTCAAAAAAGTCCTTCTGTACAGCTGTAAATAAAGAATGTTTCATTATCTTCACTGACAAACGCAATAACCCGTCATTTTTGGATACTTCTTACACAAAAGGCCATTGATTGCACACGCATTTTTTCTACAAGTGCTATTATTATAACGACAGAGACGCACGCTGCTGTTCTGCAAGTGTCCTTCCCTTGGATCCACGATGACGAGTTTAGTCGATACAAAAGCAAAGCCTGTGGAAAAGGCTAAGTGTATAATTTTATTGATAAAAGCTACTGTACTGCAAACCTGCTATTATGGTGTAAATTAGCTTTGAAACTGAAGAGGGACGTAGGCGGACGCTGGATATCTGATTAGCAAGTTTAAGTGCAAATGCCGCATGAAGCAAGGCTGCACAAATGGAGGATAGTGATCGAGCGAGAGCTGGTGGGCGAAACTCATTCACAGTTCTTTATATTTAAAGTATGGACAGATCAATCAAAACACGCTTATATGGCTTAGATACCGGATTTGCATCTGTACATCCACCACTTCTGTCGTTATGTCCTTAAAGCGCAAGGTGAACAACACACTAGCTGCTTTATGCATCGCACACTGGATAACAACCCCATGGATATGAAATAAATACCATGAGCAGAAGATAAATGACCGTAAATGTTTAAGTAATCATAAACTTGCGTGACGCTTGTAGGCTCGAACATACAGTGGATGTAAAGATCTTTTTCCACCTTTAATGTGCTGTCAGTAAGTGTGCATAAGTATGTACACCCCTTACCTAATACTTAAATACGTTATGACATTTCTTTGCAAATTGTAGACTTTTTAAATCTGCTAGGTGTTTGACACATTTCTGACCTTAAGCCGAAATTAAGCACGTTTTTCTTGAGCGATGTCAACTCGAGCGAGGAGCAGGATTAAGTCCAGTGCCACTGGCTAACAGTTTGATGTAAACACAAAATCTGACCTCTTAATTAATACATATGTTGGGCTGTAGATAGGCTCAAAAAGCATGGAATGCTATGAATCAATTAAATTTATCCTTCCTTCGGATTACATTAATGAAAAAACTTCATCATTAATGTTCATCGTTGGCAATAATAAGTAAAAAAAAAAAGAAAAATTCAGTATGAATCATTTTGAAATGCGCTGCGGGTTTAACGTTGTTTCAAACTCTTTAGCATAATACTAAAAAGATGTTATCGTAAATTAAATCCTAATTATACTCATAATATCCTATTATAAAAGCTCATCCTACATCATAATTATACTCATCATTAACATATTTTGCCACTGTAAAATATGACGGTGGGTTACTGATGCTCTGAGGTGGTTTTATTCTCTCGACAGGAGGCCCGGAATATATATATATATATATATATATATATATATATATACAGTATATTTTGGTGATGTCTTTCCCTGGAGAGAATAACAAAATAGCCCCAGAGCTGATCCACCATCATATTTTACGGTGGGTTTAGGAGATTTTCTCTGTATGCAGTCATTTTTCACCATGTACCTCCGCTTCACAGCCCCAGAGCTTTAAAAGCTGCATTTTTTTTCCATTAGAAAGACCTCATATTATGTACTGTGTGCAAGCTCATGCAGTATTCGAGCAACAACAGAGGTTAAAATAGTAAAAACAACAAAACAAAAAAAACAATCTAAAAAAAATATTTAATTTCCTGAAATACTGAATTTTTTTTTCATTTGTTCATAAGAGAACACTTTTAGGAAACACAACGGATGGATTTCTTTCTCCTGAAAATGATCTTATGATGGAGGAAAGGAAAGCAGGTTTATTTTGTTGGGTTGGGAAATTTTTATGACGACGCGCAATCTTAATTTTATCCAATCGCTGGTATTTTCGGGTGTGTTTTCATGATATTTCTGCACTTGGCGCTGTAGCAATACGAAATACTTTGCAAACTTACAAATGCTATTAAGCGCTTAAATGAGCACTGATTTAATAAGAATAAAAAATAAAAAATGTGGGGTTTATTTTGCTCTAACAGGGTTGAGCTCGGTTGTGTTCTTCGACCTTAAGCTGTTTTGTTTTGATGGAGATTTTTGTAAGTTGCTCTGGATAAAGGCATCTGCTAAACGCTGCAAATGTAAAATTGTCCATTTCATCCCATCCAACACCAGTGTAAATGACACTATAACTGAGTAGAGAACCCTGCATGCTGAAAAGGTGATTCAGCTAAAGCGTGGTTTATTATGGATTATCCTTCAGAACAACAGGACCACTGTAATATAACACACAATATTGATTCAGAGACAATAAAGAGCTAATCCTTGAGTAAATGCTGTCATTGAAGGATTAAATTAGCCACCGGCACGATGTGCTAAAGGCTTACTCTAAGTTTAAGTCCTGGATATGGAATATTTCAAGGCAGAAGGAGGTTTCAATGTAAATTCTACTTCACAATAAAGGAATGAGAATTGACGGAATACAGGAACATATTTGGTACCATTGTGATGTAGTGAATTCCTGTTAATTACAACCAGATTTGTCAATAATTCCAGTTATTTCCAACCAAAGTAGACAATAATTTCAGTCGTTTCCAACCTGATTTAGACAGAATTCATTAACTTTTTGCAGCCAGGTCCTCATTTAACTATTCATAAACATAATCCAACATTTCAAATATCCATCCATGCATTATCTATAGCGCTTTATCCGTCTGGGTGGCGGGGAAGCTGGAGCCAATCCCAGCATCTTGGGGTGAGAGGCGGGGTACACCCTGGGCAGGTCGCCAGTCCACCACAGGGCCAACACAGACAAACATCCACACACGCTCACATTCACACCTACGTGCAATTTAGAGTAGCCGTAGTATTTCTGCAACTCTCCACCAAATGGCTTTCCACATTAGGTAGACCCAAGCGATATTATTTATACATCTAAATGTTTTTCCAGATATTGAGGTTTGAATTAATTCCATTACCTTCAATCGAGTGCCAAATTGCTTAATAATTATGGGCCTTATTCAGAGGTGATTGATTTAATTTAAAAATGATGCGCATGGGTATTCAGAGCTCAGATGTAACTACAGATTTATACTATTCAGGAGTTACTCATGCAGGCTGGAGTCTGAGTAAAACCCGGGTGTGTCTCAGTGGTGTGTGATTCTGAACTTAAGCATGATATCGGCTTGAGCGAGGCGCAGTGTTACAGTGAGTCCAGTGTGACTGTTTGCTGTAACCACAATATATCATGCTAAAATCTATGTTTGAGCTGCAAACGCACTCAGATACGCGCTATGGAATGCCACTCAAGGCCAATATTCACTGCAAAAATATTAAGCTATGAATTATTAATAGTATCATACCTTTATTTTTCTTTTTTTTTCACACGGAGGAGATTGGGAGAGACTTATCTTACTCTGGATATTTCTTATTTTATTTCATAAGTTTATATTCAGAACTTATATACTTCTGTGTAGCTGCTTTGTGACAATGTCTGTTGTTAAACGTGCTATACAAATAAAATAAGTCTTTAGTATATTTTTATTACACATATTTGAAATGTGGCATGGTGGTGCGGTGGTTAGCACTGTCGCCTCACAGCAAGAAGGTCCCGGGTTCGATCCCCGGGTCACCCAGGGTGCCTT
>JAQQZR010000003.1:2700116-2718135 GCA_030068235.1 Notoglanidium macrostoma
GATGCTGGGATTGGCTCCAGCTTCCCCGCCACCCAGACGGATAAAGCGCTATAGATAATGGATGGATGGATGGAAATGAAGCCGATTGATGGGATTTGATCTCCCAGCCACACACTCCCGCACCTTCTCATGTTATTCGCATGATGTCAGAAGCAAAAATAAAAAAAAATAATAAATAAATAAATAATCTTACAGCATACGCCATTTATTAGTTTCACACCTCGGCCAGAACACTTAGCATCTGCACATCCCACTTGCATTTTCATTCTACATGAGAAATATCACGGAAGGGGATCCGGGCTGTCCAAGGACACTAAGCACACAGGCAATCCCTGAGGATAAAGGATGACCACTCACACAGGGCCAGGTGCCTTGTTCACTCTTCACACCACTTCTCTCCTCAGAAGGACCACTGAAGTGTTGTTTAAAAGCAGTGGATGAAAGGTCTCCTTTGTGCTTTGGGTCATCACTGCGAGTCGTAAGCATGAAGAGCTTGGATGCCTGTGTGGGCGAATTTATACTATTTATACATCATGAGGACAAAGAACTCGGCTCAGCATTAGGAGCTTTGAGAGATGGAGTCTATTACCATGGTTTCGCACTAGCAAGCGACCAAAAAAAAAAAAAAAAAAAAAAATATATGCATCTAGGTAGCACATACTGTACTGCAATTTCAGCTGCACCAGCAAGCAACAAAGCAAGTTTGTTTGTTTGAAAATCATTGAGATTTTCTGAAAATTACGTATAGCATGTTAAAACAATGGTAAAGGACTACAGTAGCAACACTGTAAAGCAGTGTTCACCAACCCTGTTCCTGGAGATCTACCTTCCTGCAGGTTCCATCTCCAACCAATATCAAACACCTCTTTTAGTTTAGCAAGAACTTCTTAAGGCATTGATTAGACTAGATGGTCAGGTCTTCACCGAGGTGGATCTCCAGGAACAGGGTTGGTGACCTCTGCTGTTAATGATCCCAAACGATTCGAAACAATTCCAATGGAGCATGTTTGTTTTTTCACTTTCGCATTCACAACTTCAGACCCTGTGTCCAATAAACACATTGTTTGCACTTACAGCATCTGTTTTCTATACAAATCTCATGAAGCTCAGAGTTGAATATCTTCGCTGTGTTCAGGGCATTGGAAATAGTTGAATTTTTGGAACACTAACAAGCTCAATCTCAATCTCACTTCTCTCTCACTGACCAATCAAAATCAAGAATGGGTGGGACTTATGATGTCAACACTGCCTACAATGGCGGAGGAGAAACTGATCTTGGCGGTCACTGACAACCCAGTTATATATCATCGAAGGGTTACCATGATCAATATTTGAAATAAACATGATTATCATCTTTCAATCATTGTAGCTAACCTTTCTAAGGTAAATACTGACTCGACATTGACAACAAAGGAATGCGGAAGTACTAGATGACGTTGTGAACTCGGTTATGAACTGCAGTGATGTAGCTGAGGTTGAGGAACTGTCAGAACCAGAATTCAGACACCATGCTGACACTGTGTAAATTTCTACATTGGAGACGTGTTCGATGCTGGAGCACTATTTGGAGCACTAAAGAGATGCAGATGGTGTCATTACGTTACACCCATAGACTATAGACGCATTATGAAGAATGTTTTGAGATCATTTGCTCCACTGTTCAGAGTATGTATCTAGTACAGTCAGCCTGCAAGGCAAATTTTCTAATCTACACTACGTCACAACAACAGTAGCAGTCTCAAAACGTTCACAAGACACAAGATACAACTGACACGAGCGCGTTGCTAGAGGTTTTGCCAGAATGTACGCGTGATCATGTTGGAAATTTGCACTATTCTGATTACGTATCTGAGAACGGCTTGTTTAAATAACACTGCTGTCTTGCACGTTTTTTTTCCAAGCACTTTTCTGTCCTCTCCCTTTTCACATGCATAAAAAAACAAACATGGGTGCTGCACTTAATAATTACCATAGTCCTAAAATTGAAGGGAGGAACTATAGACTCAAAAGCGGTCTGTGAATCACAGCTTAATGTGCTTAGTATTTCTCACTACGACGTCTCCTCCATATTAAACAGCATCTCATCTGCAGTGAGACACATCTAAGGAAAAAAAAAGTGGTAAAATGTACACTTTCCTGACACTGTGTACAAAATATTTACCCCAAAAAATAGGATTTATTTTCACACCCACACAACTCGAGCCTCGGCAAGCACATTTGAGCTGCGTCTTCTGATTAATTATGTATGTAATTTTGCAGTCAAAGCCGAATGCCCTCTGAGCCGCGCACCATGGCGCTTTTACACGCCAAGAATGTGAATATGCATGGAGTACGAACAGTTCTAGAAAAGAAAGTGATGGCGCCTTGAGATCCTTCAGCCCCTTCCTACAGAGGATGCTTGCGTTGTGACATTTACAAATCCATTCCAAAAAGGTCACCTCCTTATTAAAACCTTTTATTAACACTGCAGAAGAATGGCACAGGAAATGTCATACCTTTTTATCTATGTTTTTATCTATTATTTAAAGCCTACATGCACTGGAAGCAGATCAAAAGTGGCGTGTAGGCTTGGGTGTGGGCGTGTGGGGTCAACAAAGACACCGTTCACTTCCACCTGGGTGCTTTAAACGGCAGCGAGACGTACTCCAGAATCCAGAAGCAATCATGTTTTCTAATAGGAGCCTGAGAAACTTCAAAGGATATAAAGATGCGTGTGTAGAAAATACTGTTTTCAAGGAGCTGACACATCCGATAATGTCTTTAATTTCAGTGCGTTTGGTTGGGGCGGCAACGTTTGACAGGTTGGAGTGAAACTTCCCTCGGCGTGCAGCTCCCACATTAACATCCCATTTGCATACATTAAGCAATCAGGGAAAGGTCCCCTGCCATGACTGTCAGTCTCATTACACAAAGGCTTCCAGTGGAGTTCTTCACACCAGGAGAACCCGCACACCACTGCGGTTATAATGATTAAACTGCTGTCAAATGCATGGCTGGACTCTCGAGCCTGACAACACCAAGCCTCACTGAGTCTTTGCTGCCAGGTACAGCTCAGAGAAGGAAGCTGAGAGGGGAAAAAATTATTTAATTGCCTTTTTTTTTTTTTCGCTATAAGAGGTTATTTCATGGTTGGAAGAAGAAGGTGCACATGCACAGGGTCTGACTGTAGGATGGCGTTACATTAATTACACAAATAAGCTACTTCAGGATTCTCCCGAGTGTCTCTGCTCAAAGTGAAAGCAATAATAACAGCGTTAGCGAGAGAAAGAGAAGTGGCTGCAATAAATATGTTGCAGGGACAGGAGAGGGAAGTCTTGTTGCCGAGGAGAAGTCTTTTGTGGTACGAGTTAGTATTTCTCGCTGGCAATCTCTCACTGTTTAAGTGCTCCATCACAGTTGAGAGCTTCTGGTCTGAAGTGTACAAATGATACAAGTCTTAATAAAATATTTTCACTGAGCCGGTACATTTTGAATACAAATGTATGAAATAAAACATGATGATTACTGACAGGTTTTGCACTATAGGGGTGTAACGATCTGACAATTTTGGCTTGTGCGTGGATCCGGATGAGGCCACAACTGATATGTATTGGGGCACCCAATCATTAATCGATTACTATTCATTATAATTAACTATAAATCAATTATTATTGAAAAGGGACAGACAGCTGGTGTGTATAAAAGAATTCCTATTTTAAACAATCTTAAATCATGAATTACGTTTTAGTTTAAGACTCTTTATTGACTGTTTTAAAGAATTTACAATGCAATTTTGTGGAGCAGCAGCAAACACTCGTAGATATAATACTATAATCCATCCATCCATCCATTATCTATACCGCGTATATGTTAAGGGTCGCAGGGAAGCTGGAGATAATCCCAGTTGACTTCAGGTGACGGGGGTTAAGCTCACAGTGGGCAGGTCGCAAATCTGTCACAGGGCTAACAAACAGCCATTCACACTCATATTCACACCTATGGGCAATTGAGAGTAGCCAGTTGACCCAATCTGCAAGTCTTTGGGCTGTGGGAGGAAACCGGAGCACCCGGAGGAAACCCATGCATGCATGGGGAAAACATGCACACTCCACAGAGAAAGACCCCAATTAAATCCGGAACCTTCTTTCAGCGCCAAGCACTGCAGCATCCTGCTGTGTCCTTAGGGAAAAGTAGGAATCTTCATTAAACAAATAATTGAGGCTAGTTATTGTACTGATTAACAATATATAGAGTAAAAATATAATAAAAGAAAACTCTGACTCTGATGTACAGAAAAAGGCATATGCAAAAGCACTTAAAAGTCCAAAATATTTCAAAAATCAGACATATGCAAAATCAGCTCATGGGACCATGAGTCATTAGTATTAAAAATCAGAAAAGGATGGAAGACTATGAGACTATGGCTGGGGGTGGTAACTTTTTCACAGCTCTGGGGTAAAAGCTGTCTGTTAGTGCATGCCAGGATGTTTTTGTAGTGCTTCCTTAATGGCGACAGAACAACCCACTGATGACCTGGATGGTTTACGTATATCCTGTACTATTGAGAGTGCTTTCTGGGAGCATCGGCTTGAGTAGCTACGGCGAGATCTGACAGCTGTACTCCTATGATGCCTTTTGCTGTCTTCACTACATGCTGCAAGTCCCCCTGTTAGTGGCGACGCAGCTATTATATCACTCAGCCAGTATGTCAGTACACTCACAATGGTGCGACGGTAAAAGTTTATAAGGATCCGCTGATCTGAGAGAAGAACAGGTGTTGATGGACTTTCTTCACAAGGTACAAAGTATTCAACGATCAGGAAAGGTTATCGGTCATTTGTATCCCCAGGAATTAGAAATTAGCCACGCTTTCCAATTCAGCCCCATTTATACTGTATGTAAGGATTCAACTCTCTTTGCCTTTCTGAAGTCTTTAACCAGCTCTTTTGTGTTAATGGTGTTGAGAGAGACTGATCTCCTCATACCATCTATCCAGCTGCAGCACCTCATCCCTGTAGGCTGACTCATTGTCATCAGAGATGAGAGCCTACCACGGTGCCATCATTGGCACATTTTATAATGATGTTTGAGTCATAGAGAGCTGTGCAGCCATGTGTAAAGTGTTTGTAAAGGATAAGGCTTAAAACGTACCCCTGTGGTGCCCTTATGTTCACTATCAAGGTGGATGACGTGTGACCCATTCTAATGTTTGGGGATCTGTTTGTTAAAAAGTCTATAAATCAGATGCTTATTGAGTTTAATCCAGGCTGCAGGGTTTGGAGACCAGTTTAGCAGGGATTATTGAGTAAACTGAAATCCACAAAGAGCATCTTTACAGAGGTGTTCTGCTTATCCATGTGGGTATCCATGTGCTGCTTGAATGGCCATGGAGATGGCATCATCGGTTGACCTTTTAGCTCTCTACGTGAACTGCAGCAGGTCCAGCTGAGACGGGATAAAATCTTGGATGTGACCTGTTACAAGTCTTTTAAAGCACATTGCTATTAATGGCGTCAAGGCTAACTGGCCGGTAATCATTTAGTGACTTTATGGAAAACAAAGGGGCGACATGGTAGTAGAGTAATTAGCACTGTTGTCTCTCAGCAAGAAGCAACCTCTGGGTTGACGGCTGCCTTTTTGTGTGGAGTTTGCATGTTCTGCCCATGCCTGTGTGGGTTTTCTCTGGTGAATGGCTGTTCGTCTCCGTGTTAGCCCTCCGATCGACTGGAGATCTGCCCAGGGTGTACCCCTGTCTTGCCCCAAGTCAGCTAGGATTGGCTCCAGGTTCCCCACAACCCTGCCGTCTAAATGGTATAGATAATGGATGGATGGATGGCCTTCACAAAGAAACAATTGTGGCAGATTTTTAGGCAGCTATGAACCACTGTCTGTGATAATGAAAGATTAAAAAGGCTAGTAAAGATGCCTGCCAGCTGGGTTGCACAAGTCTTATGTACCCAGCCATCAGGGCCATCAGACTTGTTGGGATTAATGTGGCATAGGGTTGTTCCCATTGGGTTTACAGAGTTAGTGTTGGCTCACAGCTCTGTGGCCCGGTTGTGGTGATAGGTTCACAGTTGTTCATATCAAACCAGGCAACGGAGCTATTGAGCTTTTTCAGCAGTGAAATATCCCTTATGGGCAAGAGGAAATGCTGCTTTTATAACCTTATTGATTTGGTTCCTTGCCACATGCTACGTGCATTATTGTTGCTGAAGTGGTTCTCAGTACATTCTCTGATACCCGATTCTGAACAAAGTTGGTCACAAACATACTATATTGATTAAAATTGAAATAAAATGACCTTCTATCATAATGTACAGTAGCAAATTCAGTGTTTTTTTTTACTGTTTTATTCCTCTAATACCATAGCAATTTGCTGACACTAAAAATATTTCGGTTATTAAACATGACACTTGCTTTTCTACATTAATATGTAGAATGCTGTGGAATGTTCATAAAAAAAAGTTAGTTCCTTTCGCACTTACATCATAGCAGCTATAAAGTCGTTTCCTCTCTTTTTTCTTTCACTCGCTTGTTGTTAGTGAGAAACCACAAAGTGTAAACTCATGTCTTAAACGGGCCAGCTCACCCTTCCCACAATCCTGTGCGCCAAGTAGCGAGTTGCAATTTTCAATACCAACGATATTCCAAAAACAATCCGCATCAATCCGGAGACTTCCTAGGCCATAGATCTTAAATTGTAGTGTGAAACTGAAGATATTTTGTCAAAGGATAATTTTTTAAAACCTTTCTGTTTTTGCATGGATATTCCGTATGAAATGGACCTGAACCAGCCTCAGCCATGTAGCATGTGACTGTGAAGGAAAGAAAAAAAAATAAGGCATATTTTGTTCAAAGCTTCCACGTGTGGCATGTGAATGAAGGAAAAGTGCGAGAGGGGTTTTGAAGGGGTCACCGACAGTGAATTTGCTGCACAGAGAGCTGGCAGGTAGTGGTCACTTGCTTTCAGAGCAAAAACAACTTAGCTGGATTCGGCAAAGGGTGAGCCGGCTCCTTTAAAGATGTAAGAAAACGTCTGAGTGTTACTTCTGTTAAAAAGCACTGACGTTAGAGGATCCTTTCATAAACATCTTCTTACCACATCAATGATTACACACTTTTAGTCCATTTATGTGCAGCAACTCCTTCTGCACACTGTTGCTATAGCAATGATGACTACAGATACAATTTGCACTACATTTGTAGTTATTCCTTGTGAGACAGCACCTAAATGAAGCTCCGCCTTTCAGTGAACGAATGACGCTGTGAAATAAATAAATCAGTGTCAGGACGTGGCATCGTTGCTAAACAGTTATATGATGGATGAGTTTCCATATTGCAAATTCCTGCAAATCATTACGACATCGCTAAATATAAAGGTGTGTTCTTAGAGGAGTGTCTAGGGCACTAGAAAACGTTATTTCGTTATTCTACATAGACTATATTGTTCTGGTAGAAAATGGCATGTTGAGACATATTTTAAAGCCCTTTATCCTCTGCCAGTTTAGAACAACACGATCCATATACACCAATGTAGAGTTTATCCAACAAAATGTGAACGTGTGATATCGACTGTAGACCTTTGTCAGGCCTGTGGGGGGAAAAGCTGAGGGACCCGAGAACCTCCCTGTTATGATTGCCTCCGAACTGACACGGGTAGATTTGAGCAGCAGAAATACAACACAACCTGTCTCTGAAATGTGAGTGTCATGGCTGTTTGAATGAGTTGGTCTGTATTTGCCCCAGGCATAGCATTGAGCAGAATGACACCAATAAGGAAAACCAAAAAAAAAAAAACAGTCCACCATATTTCAACAACGTGTTATTTGGCACGGCACATTTCATTGTCTTTAGAGAGTATTACGTGGGTTTTCCCATAAAGGTAAACAGAATTTATTGCTTTGTGTCAAAAATAGAAGTAGCCTGCCAAAAAAAAAAAAAAAAAATGCACACAGTATAAAAACCGATGAAATTACATTCATGAGGAAATAAATTTTTATTAGTTGTCTAAAACTGTTTTTTTGGACTGAAAATATTAATCTGTTTCTGATAGTGTGCTGATCATAGGCATGGCTGGCACTACATACTTTGCTAACGAAGTAAAATATCCTATAAACAACCGATATTTACCGTTAACTACAATTTGACTTTGCCTAGCCAATTATGTTAAGCTGCGGGATTTGATGCTAGTCTAACTTGACGTTAGCAAAGAAACCATGCTAACTTATAGAAGAAAAATATAGTCCGTTAATATTAGCAAATCAGCCAAACCATTTAGATGTTTGTGTCTTCTACAGGCAAGTTCATGGAGTTCACATCTTTTCCAGTACGCTGAATCATTTTAATGAGGTTTGGTCAGGGACATGTGTCCTCAGGTTTAGCACTGCAGGCGGGTGAACTGTGTATCTGCAGACACGCAGACGGATAGCTGTTGCGCTAACTACATTGTGTAGCATGATGACAAATTAGCACAATTCTTGATACATGTTCATGATTTGATTCTTGCTAGTTTGTTTGATATAGTAGTGTACAGTCATTGGCCTTCGAGATTCGTAACAAGTACTAAATAAAAATGAACAAGCCAAAACGTTTTTGGTTCTCTCTTCATGGCAATGTAATTAAGTAAGAGTGCAAACATGTCATTTCTATAATACTCAAGTAAAGCATAAATATGCCAAAATTTAATTTAAGTGTAGTAACAAAAGGACAAGTATTTCCCACTCGTGCTCGGACATAAACGTAATTCTGTTTATATTTTATAGTGTCTCTCTCTGGCTCTGCAACTCTTTAAACCACAAACGACCCATTAGGAACACTAGGTATAAATGCTCTTTAGTGTATTAACACGTCAGTCCAAGTGACCATGAACGTCACGTTGTGTTCCGCAGGACTCCCCGAGGTGTTGTGAGTCCTGAGTGCTTAGCATTCATTAGCCAGAGCTCAGGCAATAATGAGCTGAGGGCTTCATCCATTATGCCCATCAGCCTGGCCTGGTGTCATCCACACATCACAAACACTATTTTCAGCCTGGCTGCTGGTGGCTGCGGCGGACTGTCTTTTACATCAGGAGAAATGAAGTTAGTTCCAGTGGAGCCTGGGCGCTGAGAGCCAATCACTCCGGCCCATGTGGCCTCGGCGGGGCACGGCAGAGCTGCTAGGATAATTGGACATGCTCCAGCCATCATGAAGTAAATATATCTTTGAAAAGCTAGTTGGTGGATAGAATATGACAAGGAATGACAGTCGAATTAAGTGAAGCTAAAGAAGAATACTCTATCACGTTGTTATTAGCCTTCCATCATGTGTAACAGGATTACAGTGCTAATACTGATGCTACTGCGTATACTATATGTAATCCTCATTAATAATTGGTATATTGTGTGTTTTTAATTCCCAGAAAAGTGCTAAAGATCAACTATGAATGGCTCTACTGCTAAATTAAGAATGTAACGCAATCACTCTCTCTTTATCTGTAGCTACGGCTCCAGAAATTCAGATTTGGATCGCAGCATTCGATTCACTTACGACACAAAACGTGGACTCCATTTTCTTCATAGCATTTGATCAGTTAGCTTGTTAAGTTCTGTAAATTCGCTTGAGCTAGCCGGTTACGTTTTATGTATTAACTGGTTAAGTTAGCTAGTAGTTAACTTTTGTATATTAGCTTGCTAAATTAACAAGCTAGTTAAGTTTTGTTTTCTAATGTGTTTTTTTTGTAACTAACTAGCATTCATTTTAAAGGGGTTATTAAACATTAGCTACCCAACATGCGGAATTTTAGCTTTGTCCAAGTTAGCAGGATATTTATCTAATGAATGATTGCTTAGCGAGCAAGCTAACATGATGAGCTTGTTGTCCACACCCTTAAACCTAACCTGACGTTCAGTATCTTTTAATAAAACCTGATCCAGGCAAATAGCTATGCATTTGTAAAAGTGCAAGCATGTTAGTTATACGTCTTAAAGTTAAACGTGCAAGAGTCCTTTAATAATTCAGATAGATATTTGTGTCTTGAAACCTGGTATGAGAAAACCATTTATCTGGATGGTTATGAAACTGAAGTTATTTTCTTTCTTTTGTAACTATTACACATCACCCCTGAGGCTATATTACTTAGCTTTATTCTGTTTTTTTTTCTTGCGTGGGGAAATTATACATGAAAAGTTGTATTCTGTGTCTGTATCGAGAGCCTCTGCTGCTGTTGTTGTTGTGCATGGAGAGGAAAATGACAGGGTGCAGAGGCGTGATGTGAGCACAGAAAGCGGAGGAGCACCTGAAGGAAGCAAGGGGATGGAGATCATTAGTGCAATTTTCACCCTGTGTCTGAAACCGGAGGAGACGTCAACCCAACTGTATGCTCTAAATAAAAATAAATGAATAATATGATGAACAAATCACTGAATAAACACCAGCACTCATCAAATCCTCTGCTGAAGTCCGTCAGATCAAAATATAGAAATATTTATATCAGACTGCTGTTCCGTTCAGGATTCTGGTTGGTCAGGATCGGATAAATGTTCTATAACCGCAGCTGTGACAACAGTGTAGCCGTGTATATCTAGCTGTAACGCTCTAATAGGTTACTGTTTCTGTATTAACAACTTACACACTCCGCGTTTAATATTAATTAACAGATAAATGGTTTGTCTACAAAGAAAAACAGTTCATTCTTAATAAAATGAGGTTTTCTGTAAGAAGGTAGCAACGGGAACTCGGAGGCAGAGTGAAGACCTATGTGCAGAAATGTAATTAAAGTTCCGCGATCAATATTTAAACAGAATTCCCGAATCAAAGTTAATAAACAAATTAAAAAAAAAATTTAAAAGGGTCAAAGGCACTATTTGGATGCCGATCATGACTCCATGGAAGCCCATTTCTGCCACTTAAAGTAAAAAAATAAATAAATAAAAATCTTACATAGGAAGCCAGAATGATCCGTAAACAAGTCCGAATCTCACACAATTTCACAATAGATCATAATCATATCATAGCAAGTCACAATTATGAGATAACGATCACTTAATTTTGATACCGTTTATACAAATTTGGCAACACAGAATTATGACTTTTAATTCTGATTTAGTATCTCAGAATTATGAGATATCTTGAAAATAGGAGACAGTATCTCATAAATATGACTTGGTGTCAGACGTTTGAGATAGTATCTCAAAATTATAGCATAGCATCTTACCATTATGACTTGGTTTCTCAGAATTGTGACAATATTGTGTAGTAATTATGTCCTAGCTATCTTATAATTATGACTTGGTATCTCAAATTAATGACTTGCATCTCATGATTATGATTAACATCTCAATTATACATTTTAAATTGATTTCCAAAAATGATCAGTGTCTCATGATTAATTGTGAGATAGTATCTCACAATTATGACTTAGTATACTGAAATCATTACTTGGTAACATAAATGGTTAAACAGGCATAACCTGCTCAGCATGCACACAATACATCAGAAAGACTTCATAATAACTCAGTGTCGGTGATCTGCTTATATAAGTGCTAAACCAGGAAGTAACCTGGAAGCGAGATGTGATGGAAGCAACAGAGGAACTCAGGACAGCATGACCTCTACTGGAGGATTGGAGATGTTTATTTAACATTCATGGAAGGAGTCTCCAGTATCAGAACTTTGTATGGGATGTTAACCTTTCTGGTTTCTTGGTAAAGTGACAAGCTGCATTTTTTTTTGTTGTTGTTGTATTAATGTCAAGACAGAAAAAAAGGCTAGTGAGAGAATGCCTGTTTATATCTTCTGTAATGCGCGGGAGCTCATTTGTTTCGCAACGTTAAACGTAACTATAAACAGAACTTAATTCAATCAATAAAAAAATGTATCATTGGTAAGTTGCAGTTCTGCCACGTCCAGACCATGCTGTTGTTGGAAAGTAATCAATGTTCAGGGTACCTCCGCTCCCTTTAGCAGCACTCCTGATGTGTTTTTCTGCTTCTTTATATTCTAGTAAAATGTTTATGAATATAAGCACAATATGAATATAAGCACAGCTCTCATTCCTGGAGCATTGCTTATATAACTGAAGGGTCAGTGAGACACACTGTCTGTCTCTCGGGGTCCATGAACGCTGGTTGTTTTTCTGGAGTAGGAAAGATGGTGGAGTTTTATGTAGCTAATATACAAGCCAGCCTCACTACCTTTTATGTCTTTTATGGGAGACTGGTGCAATAACAATCATTTCACAATCTACATTTAGGTAATTATGGGTGATTTTGGGGTCTAAAAAGGAAACTATAATATTAACATTATATGTGTACTCACTTCTCTCTTCTCTTTTACTAAGGGTATGATCATGAACGTTTCTGTCCCTGAATGAGTCATGAAATCCAAATCTTTCCCCGGTGAACAGTGCCTACAGTGTGACATATTTACTGTTTCACACCAAACCTTCTGTCCATAACACGCTGTCGAAAGCTGTTAAGAATGTTTTTTTCAGCGGAAACATCATGCATGTGAATATGACAAATGATTAGGTATATTTTAAATGTATAATTAGGAAAAAAAATATGATTTCAGAGTAATTTATACAAGCAAATTGTGCACATGCCAGTTTAATACTATAAATGTGTTTTACAGCTCAGTACAACAGCCTGTGTGGTATTCTGGGAAATTATTTACAATATTGGAAGACTAAAGCCTTTTGTTCTGAAGAATTTCATGTCAGCTTTACCTTTGACTGTTACAAAACACTGACACTGGAAACTCCTTCAATAAATGTCTCCCTACAGAACACTTTTCTTTTTCACTTGTTCACACGTTAGTCCGTCCACCACGCAAGTCCCTGTGTAAGAGCTAGGGATTTAACCAAATACGAATCCGGATTAAACGGATATATTGGGCATCTGGTTGAGACTAGAGTCGTGCATCGATATTGGGATCCAGTGGGACGCAACAGAAAAGTTGAGTGAGCGGGAAGATCTGCTTTCATGAGGGCGTGAGCAGGGGAAGATCGCAGGACAAACAAAGGTCAGGAACAAATGTAAATTTCGATGTTGATTCATCGGCATGTAGCAATATATCATACCTTGAATCGCAGTACAAATTTAAGGCAATTTGAATACATGTAAATAAAAAAAATGATTAATCTTTTTGCATTTCCTAGCTGTAATTGCATTGTTTAGACAGCAGAGGGCAAAATGCTCAATATAAGGTATGCACGTGACCTCACTGCTGGCGGAGGGAACACGGCTCGAATGCTGGGAAAACACACGAAAGCAGACTTCACAAACAAATCCAACAACAAATCAGAGTTCTCTTTTTATAGACTGGCAAAAGGTAAAGAACAGAGAAGCAAATGGACGGAGTAAAGTTTACGTTTAAGCTCACTACCGCCTTCATAAACGTTCCTAATTTTTATGAAAAATATTATTTTTTAATTTAGAACTTTTTTTTTTTTTTAATAAATGGAATGTTTCAGTTAACAGACTATTATTTCTTCACGCCAACATTTGTAAATAATTATTGTTGGTTATTTAAGAAATAAAACAGATATTTTTAATTGAACAAAAGGAGTATTTTGAGTTGATAAAGAAAGAATTAAATAAAAGTTGCATTTTGGGGGGAATAAAAAAGTATTTAAATTTTATTTTAAACTTTTTTTTCAAAAATATCATGCAGAAATCTAACCGTGAACCCACTGTTGCATGCCTAATGATGCATTTACATCATTTCTTCATTCATCCTTAGAAACTGATCAGGGCTGCAGTGGTTGTTTATATTCTGGGAAAGAGAAATAATCAAATTTGTTACAGAATATCATATGTAGCTGCAAAGAAATCTAATAAAAAAAGTCCCAGTGAGACTAATTATGAATTGGAGGGGTGTAACTGAGGCCAGTATCCACACATCCTTGTAAAGATGAAGGAGAGTAATGTATTATAATGACTGCATTAATATAAACTTATATTATACTTATATAAATGATTTGCAACTACACTACTGTCAGAGCTGCTGTTTTAGAGGATGAATTAACCCCCCAAAAGTCTGACCAATCAGATGTGAGAGTTCAACACAACTATAAACAATTAAACAATATTGTTTTAATCAATATCTACTAGGTTCAAGATGACCCATATTTCTTTGGCATATGTGACTGTCATTCCAATCAATTCATTCCATGCCCATTTTATCCTAGCAGCGGTCAATTTCAAGGTCGCCAAAGTGATGGTCAAGTGACAGTTTGATGATGATTTTGTGCATGATATAGGCAGAGGATAGACAGTATAAAAACATGCTAGGGAACAAGCAGACAAGCTTTTAGTTTGTGGATTAAACCAAGGCTATTAAGAGGTTAACCTTCATCTGTAGTGCCACAGACTTAAAACCACGGGCGAGACGAAGTCTTGCCCGAGAGAGAGAGAAAGAGGAGAACAACGTGCACTCTCTACCTTCGGCGCTTAGATTGAATAACACACAGAGAAGTGTGAAGCTTTGACGACCACACTCATTTCTCTTTAATCCCCTCTCTGTTCTGTGAGGAGGAAAAGGTCTGGAGTTTAAATGGAACAGATTTGTGAAGAAGGCGCCCGGTGGGGAATGAGGGCTTTCTGAGGCGAATGGCTCTGTTGTGAGCCCTTGTCTTCCATCGCCATTGTGACCAGACTGTGCTGAAAGGAGATAGAGAGACTACTGGAAAGTAGGACTGAGGCAGGGAGCGAAAGCCAACGTGTGGCTGGGAGTGAAATTAAACCAGGCGGATGTTAGGGGGGCTATAAATCACTGGGTATTGTCAACAGGCTACAATCCAACAACCATATCACTGCACAGCACAGCTCAGTGAATGGTTGGCTGGGAAAAAAGGTGCACAGGTGAGTATTCGATATGATTCATTGCTTTGTTAATCTGAAGAATCTGTAGATTTCTGAATCAATGTCCACCAATACCAGGATGGGAGTAAACTGTTCTATGTTGTCAAGAGATTTACTTTTTAATTCAACCCGGATTCCAGGAAAGTTGGATAAAGTTGAATAAAATGAATTTTTATTTTAATGAATTTTTTCCATTTATGTTATCTATGTTCTGTTGTGAATAAAATTTTGCCTCATGTGATTTAAAAGTCGTTTAGATTTCATTTTTTTCAAATTTAAAGAACGTCCCAACTTTTCTGGAATTCGGGTTGTACATGTTTTAGATGTTATCAACTTTTAAAAACCTACACCCTCTACCCACCACTCACACAACAACACAAGGTGCATCTGCAAGGCCGCCACCCCTCTCTTAGGCTCTTCACCCTCCTGCTATCTTGCAGAGTATCTCTGGTACCATAATCAGATGCAACAACAGCTTTTTCTCTGAGCCAGTCAGACTGTACAGTTCACCCGGACCTTTCACAACACCACAATAGCATGAGCATCTCTTCTCACCTGCACTTTAAGCCATTACTTTAAACCTTTTGTAAAACATGAGGTACTGGAACACCAATGTAGAAGTGATCCAGTACATAGATAAGGAGGGAAAGGTCGCAGAACACACAAAATATACCCATACTACTTCATGCAGTAGTGTTGAATGGTGTTCAACTTGATTAATATCTTAGTGGATTTGTAATCTATCTTACTTAGGGTGCTGGAAAAGACTTGCATATAACTCGTACCAATAGGAACTACTGTTCAGGTATATGTTGTGTCACAGACACATGTGTTGTTGTACATCCAATAAAATGAATGTATCGTGAATGCATGTGCTGAAACTGAATAAACAGGTTACCCATTTAGGCAGAAAGGAAAAATTCTGTAGTCCGCTGGTGTGTGAAAGGGACAGAATACAACATAACTGACTTGAGTAATTCTGCACATTTTTCAATTGTATCATGTCACTTTGTTTTTAATGTCCTCCTAAGGCACTTTGCTCTTTATTACATAAAGCACTTTGAATTGCCTTTGTGTATGAAATGCGCTGTATAAATAAAACCGCCTTGCATCGCAAAAGTACATTATGGCCTTTAAGCACAAATATAACAACATAACTGTCCAGTTTGGGTGAGCCTGTCTCCAACGCAGCCTCGGATTCCTGTTCTTGGCTCCCAGGAGTGGACCTGGACGGGTTCTTCTGTTGTTGTAGCCCACTCGCCTCAAGGTTTGACATGTTGTGCATTCCGAGATGCCTTTTCTGCTCACAACGGTTGTAAAGAGTGATTATTTGACTTACTATAGACTTCCTGTCAGCTCAAAGCACTCTGGCTGTTCTACTCTGATCTCTCTTATCAACAAGGACTACAGAAGCACCACACACTGGAGGGTTTGTTTTGCTTTTTGCACCATTCTGTGTAAACTGTAGAGATTATTGTGTGTGAAATTCCCAAGAGATCATCAGTTTCTGAAATGCTCACACCAGCCCATATGCTACAACCATGCCAAGGTTAAACTCAGAGATTTTTCCACAGTTTGATATTATAATGTGAAAATTAATTGAAGCTCTTCACCCGTATCTGTGTGATTTAATGTATGTATGTAATGTAATGTAATGTATGAGCCATATGAGCCTGATTAGATAAAGTCAGGTATGCAGGGTGTGGCTGAACACATGCACAGGTAGGATGCGACAGTAAAAACAAACGTTTTTAATAACTCACAGACGCAAAGGTACAAAGTCAGTAAGCAAACTCAGAATCCAAACACAAAGAGGGATCGGGCGATCAGCAGACAGAGTGGCAGAATTCAAAATACAAGGGCAGAGTTAAAAACCAGAGTGGCAATCAAAAGAAGGCTTGGCAGTAGTAGAGAACAAGGAGCTAGACTGACTAATGCTTCATGAAATAAAGGAGAATTTGAGAGCCTGTAGGCTCTGGAATGGCACTAGACACCACCATGCCGAACTTTAGCCTAGAGGAGGGTATGGGTGTGTACTTGGGCAGGAGCTCAGGCATGGGAGCAGGAACTGGCACTGGCATGAATATAGGTTCTGAGACTGCAACTGGAACGGGCTTAGAAGCAGGCTGTGCAACTGGAACCAGAGCAGGCTCTATGATTCAAGCTGGGACATGAACGGGCTTTGTGACTGCAACAGGAACCAGGAGCAGGCTCCGTGACTGGAGCGGGAATGAGAGTGGGCTCCATAACAGGAACTGGAACTGGAGTGGGCTTGGAGGCTAGCTCGGGCTGGGGTGCCAGCTCAGGTATCAGCTAAGTCTTGTGTTCAGGCATAGGCATAGACTTGGACTAGTATTCAGGCACAGGCTTAGATTTGGATTCAGGCAAAGACATGGATTCAGGCATGGATGTGATCTCAGGCATGGACATGGTCTTAGACTCAAGAATAGACAAGGACTTGGGCAGGAGAATAATGTTCAGACCTGGGCATGAAGGTGAAGGGGTCCTTTTGAGTGGGTGCTTCACTTTCAGCCACTGGAGAGAGCTCTGGAGTGCCGGCTGCCTTCTCAGCTTGCTAGAGCAGCTTCTGATGCACTCTCTCCCCTCCCCCCAAAACCAAATCCTTGGGGTGCTTTCTTATGGATTGCCTGGTGGAGCCACTTTAAACTGTTCCCAAAGTCCTGAGCATTCCTGACACATGGGACCTCAACCCTCTAAGGGAAATCGGCTTACTGATGTGCCGGCCCTGTGAATCAGCACCTGACCCATATATCCTCAGCTGGTTTAGGCTCTACCAAGCTCTCAAAAAACAAACAGCACTGCAGTAGGAACCCGGTGGGTGGAAAGCCCACACCATTGTAAGGTGCCGGGGGTTTCTATCCACCGTTGCTGCAGAATAAAGGTGGGCATGGTGTGCATGTTTCCATCCTTCCATGATCCTGCTGTGTCTGTGTTTTGGTGAAGCGTTCTGTCAGGCATGCAGGGTGTGGCTGAACACATGCACAGGTAGGAGGTGGCAGTAAAACCAAAAGTGTTTAATAACTCATGTAGGCAAGGTTACAAAGTCGGCAGGCACACTCAGAGTTCACAATGAACATGCTGTGCTGGTAGCAAGGGGCATTCATCCATCCATCCATTATCTATAGCGCTTTATCCATCTGGGTCGCGGGGAAGCTGGAGCCAATCCCAGCATCTTG
>JAQQZR010000003.1:2730778-2742417 GCA_030068235.1 Notoglanidium macrostoma
TGTGGGAGGAAACCGGAGCACCCGGAGGAAACCCACGCATGCACGGGGAGAACATGCAAACTCCACACAGAAAGGGTCCCTGGGTGACCCGGGGATCGAACCCAGGACCTTCTTGCTGTGAGGCGACAGTGCTAAAAACCGCACCACCGTGAGAGAATTTTATATATATAAATTTTATGCACCCCTTTAGTACAGATTTATTTAATGAGAATAATCCGTCTATTCAAATAGCTATTAAAATATAAACATTAAATATATTTTTGCATCACCTGCACATCAGTTGAGTAGCTCCCTGCTCTTACATGCAGTAAATGAAAAGGGAAGACGCTTCATATAAGATTTCTAAAGCTTCATCAGCAGTGCTGTGGACTCAAGTCACATGACTTGGACTCGAGGCAGAGGCTTTGACTCGACTTTACATAATCGAAGAAGACCCGCAAATCGACTTTACAGCTTTTTGTGGTAGCCGTGCTCCCAAAGAGACAATATGTTGTTTGCAACAACGACAGGGTTAAAACATACAGAATTTAGAAGTTCAAGAATATCAGATGCAAAAAAAAAAAAAAAAAAACAGCTTCAAATTTTGATCGCCATTCAAAGTTGCACAAAGCAGATCCCAAGGCAGAGCCGAAGAGATCTGATAAAGATGTACACTTACTGAGAATACATCACACTCATCCTCATGTGAAATTAAGATCCTCATAGTTATGTGTCTTAAAAAATCCATATATTTCCGTTGAGTTATAAAGTTTGTCTGCAAAATGATGAACACTGATTTTAAAGAAAATCTGGATGATTTTTGTAAACTTACTATGCTAAGTATTACTTTGGCCCTAAATTAGGTAAAAAGCACATTATGACTTGATGCGAAACTTAATGTTAAGGACTTGGCTTGGGACTTGGATGCTGAGACTTGAGTCTCATCTCTGCCAATTAGTAAAGGCACAGGGCATGTGCTCATGTAAGGTTTTTCGCTGGCAGGGTGCTGGGGAACGCTTCATCCCAGCGCTTCAACAAGTGCGTGCTCCGACACAGTTCATAGGTTTTGTTTCTATGAAAACAATATCTTGACCACGCATCACCCCATTCACTGTTATTGGATGATCACCTGTATTTCATGCCCTACAGCTCGGGATAGACAAACACGGCCAGAACAAGCTTCTTCTCCGTTTTCTTGGTTACCAAGGTGGCGAGTCTCTCCCATATGATAGGTTTCTGGCATGCTTAGAGCAGTTGCACAAAAAAGGCGGAGCTATCTGGAATAGGTGCAGCATTTGTTCTCTAGACGGCCGCATGTGGAACAACTGAAAAAAGAATCCGGCCCTCAATCTAATAACGTTCAAGATGAGGATCAAAACTTATAAAAAAAAATATAACCATGACCATGAGGATTCATTGTTTTATCTATTTCTTGCTAAGAACGTCATGGTGTGGTGTTACACTGGAGTTCCTTTTCTTCCCTCTGCTATTACTGAAAATAAAGTATATTCTCATAGCACATGGATTAAAGTGGAATGCTCGGATTGCACTCGCTGCAAAATCGGTTTTTAATTAAAGCCTCTAAGCTAATGAATAAATGTAAAGCTACAGCACATTCAGCCTGCTGGTTCTACTCTGGAAACTCTTGTTTAAATAACAATTTTCCAAGTTAAAGGAGACAGATCGGGGTCACCGCACGCCCTCGGGGCATCCGGTCACCTCTCATATGTCGGTTTTCCCTCACGGCGACATGCAAAGTAGAGCAGAAAAAATGTTCATTGTTTAAGATGTCCAGGTGAGTTTCTATACAATGTTGGTGAAAAAGCACTTCCGAGGAAAAAAAAAAAAGGAAGTGAAATTGGGACAAAAGACAAGCTGGACCTGATGCTGAGCTCATCAGGAATACACATATAGAGGTGCAGTTTATCCTTGTCAAGTTGTCTAGACGCATAATAGTTTCACACAGAGGACACAGGATGAGACAGCGTCTTAACTGAAGACACGCGGATACTCTTAAACCGAGCAATAAATTTTTATAGATGAAATTATAAACACTTAAAGTGAGCTTTAATTGTAGTAGATGAGTGCTCGCTCCGCTTATCCTTCAAACTGCGGGAATGTTTTCATTACAGGAGAGCTCATCAAGTTAATTAAATCATTGGCGTTATTTGATTTATTCGACAAATCGTTATGTTGGATTAAATGTGAGATCATTTACACCCCATGCAATTTCCTAACTTTCACTTGAAAAAGATAGCACTGGTTCAGTTCGTTAACCTGTTGGTGGTTTAGGGCGTGGCCTATTCTTAGACCAGGGGTTCCCAGACGAGGGGTCGCGACCCTGCATGGTCGCTTGATTTACAAATGGGATGATAAAATGATATTGATTCATTCATTATTTTGCAAGTGAATCCTGTCGATAACAAAGACGGCTCTTGTGTGTTAATACTACACAAGCCATGCATAAATGAACACATGCTATTTAAGTTCACCATCCTAACACACGGGGGAAAAACATGGACAAACCTTCCCAGCCATCTAGCTGCTCTAAACACTGTGCACTAGCATTGTAAAACACTGCATTCCTAAATTTCCCCCACGGAGATTAAAGCGGTTATTTAGAGAGATGATCGAGCTGTAATGAGAACATATAGAGTACCTTTACATAATTATAATAGTAATTAAGAAATAAGTAACTTTCTAATGTAGGCCAACATTTAATTAACATCACTACAAACCCTATGGCTCATTTTGATAGAAATGGGTCTGTGTGTGGAAGAAGCTCATTTATAATTCCACACAGTCGTCGACTCCCAAACACCTGGATTTATGCAGCCGTATATAGAGAAGCTGTCTGGATCGGAACGCCGAGTTTTAAACCTGAGTGGGTTTTCCAAGCCGTTGAACGACAGATTGGCGTATGGGATTAAAGCTTTAAAGCCAGGTACCACACCCTAATCGGCTTACTTTTCCTTTCCTTATATCAGGATGAAAGTGAACCTGTTGAAAGTCAATATTAGGATTTTTTTTTACGTGTCGTACGTGTTGAATATGCAACCGAGCCTGTAATATATCATTAAATCTGCATATTGCGTAAATCTGTATGTTAACATTTTTTATCGTCAGAACACACCCGCGTTTTAAAAATCTTACCAAAATATCGTATAGGATTGAATTACATCGACGGACAGAATGTCACTGTGTACGCATCATGATACTCTCATGCAGATGAAAAAGTTTTTTTTTATTTTTTATATATATATATATATATATATATATAATAATAATAAGTACAATGACTTTTAAATGAAAAAAAAAATCTTGTCAAAATCTTGCTTTACAGCCTTTTGAACTGGTGAGTGAAATATGTTCACGGACCTCCTAACGCGAAAGAAAAGAAAGGTCGATATCCATAACAACAGTAACCAACAGAATCCCAGGAAACAACAAATCGACATGAATCATGTAGGAAAATGATACGTGTGTGTCCTATACTCAGTCAAAAAAAAAAAAAAAGTATCAGAGTTGCAAGCAAATCACTTTGCTAGCTTATTCAATTGTTTACAGGTCAGTAAAAATAGAAATTAGTGTCTATACATCAGTTGTCTCTCTCTTTAATAATTAACTTCTAATCAATTAGAAACCATCTAATAATCAATAATTATGACTGTTGCTTCAAATCCTTTCAGTCATTACCTTGTAAATCGATGCGTCGATCCAAATCTTCCAATTATTACTCTTATTAGCATACATAAATTACAAATTACACAAGGTGAGACACAGAACAGGTGAACACAGTAGGATAACGACATAAGGCAGGACAGGACTAAAACAAAACACCAAAACACATGGGAATGACAAGACGAGGGCGGAATCTGTTGCGGACGGATGCTTATTTTGTTACTGTTACTGATCGTGTTAATGCTGAAGTTCGTAGTCCTTGTTAACTAACATGTTAAAGAATGTCAGTTAAAAAACCATGATGTAAAACATTACTATTAGTGATGGATTTCTTTTCAGATGAAAGGTATAGAAAAATTACCACCAGTTTTTTTTGTTTGTTTTTTTATTTTTTCTGTGACACCTGCCGTCAGTGTTGGAGATATTCATACTGAACTAGCCTCTGGCAACAGAATGATTTACACATTTTTTATTTTGAAACTTTGAAGACGTACACACTACGGAGTTGTTCAACTAATAAATAAAATGGCTTGGATGAGATGGATGAGACTTCAGACTTGGATATTGTGCGCACTGGTGTTTTGTTTGACTGCATTCCATCGCAGTCTGATCTCACTCTGATTCAAAAAAGTAGAATTCCCATTTTACAATTATTCTTTTTTTAAGTGTATCCAAGCATTTTTGTTTGGAGTGGAAATAATAGGCTGATAAAGCAGTGAGAAATGCTGTGCAAGGACATTTCTGAAATGAAAAATGCTATCCGACAAATCAGTTTCTCAGTTTCCGCATGCTCAGGTTAAGTGTATAGGTTATTATATTACATCGCTGTTGAAGTCTAGATTCTGATTGGTCAGAAAGGATGGATTCGTTTTCTACAGCAGCAGCTCTGATACAATAAGAAGTGCAGTTACAAATCGTATCCAGTTTTTCAGTAATGTAAGTGGGTTTTTTTTTGTCTTATTAACTTCAAGAGAGAGAAGAAGGAGATACTGGTGAGACTGTTCATAGCTTATTGCTTCGCAGACATTCCACAATACTAAATCGAACTATAAATGGATAAGGTATAACATATTGCAAATTACTATGTAAAACAAAAATTGTAATCAGTAGCAAATTGCTTCTGAATGTAAGGTTATTAGAAGATAACCCGGTCTGGGGTTCTGAGAGTAAATCTGCGTCATCTATTGTTGAATTATTTTACTATAACAGCATGTCGCAAGTTTCATTACTTAAATATTTATGCAATTTATAGCTTACAGGATGTCCATAAGGCTACATGACACTTACATAAGATCATTATGTATATCCTGCAAGAATGTGAATTCTGCCATTTTTAGCGCATGCAGGCTCTTCCTGTCTTTATTATTGAAAGAATTGAGTAATCAGGAGCTACAGAATGCTTCCCAAGGAAAGAAATCCAGCAGGCACCAGTCACTCAGCGTGCACCGGTTGTGGAATAATGAGCCTCCGAGCTGATTGACATTCTCAGCAGGATCTCAACGATGGCTTCCCCTGGTGCCGGCAAAAACTCCTGCCGCTGCATCCTCAGCCTTTATGCAGATCTGGGCCACTCGCCAAAGCTGGGTCCAGAACAAGGGACAAGAGGTTACAGGGACAAAAGCAGGGGATTAGTAAACGGAACTGGCTTTATAAGCAACGTTGTGGAGATGCGAATTCTGCCTGGGGAAGATTTTCAATCACTGTCTTCAAATAAAAGCGAAATAACCCACCCGGAATGACTTGCATTAGTGAGCTTTATAAATAACATGGAAATAAATGCGGAATTTATTTTGTAATGAAATTCCGACTTGACATTCTCTAGTTAATGGTTTCCTACACTGCTGTTCAACTACAGTACCTGCTCATAGTGGTGCACTGGGATTTAGTCCTTTCTTCAGCTCTACCCAAGGAGAGCAATGCAGCGGCACTTTACTAGTACTTTAGTCAGACCCGTCTTTATCTGCACACTCTGCTCAAACAGATCAGCTTCCATGCACATTCCGACGCATCGCGCTAGTCATTTCGTACATCGCTAAATAGCTGACTCTCAATCGCGACGTATAGCTGCGTTGCATTATGGGACGTTGTGTCCAATGATTGCACCAACATCTTCAATGAATTTGTCAATGATATGGAAAACTGAGCGAAAGAAGAGGATTGTGCTGTTTGTTTTCTGAGCTAACGGCAAAACCTAGAGAGACCGTTTTCTCATCATCATGTTTAAGATTTGTAAAAAGATAGATAGACTACATCCAAAACCTCAGTATGCATTAACGCCAGTAAAGAACCTACTGCCAAACAGCGTATTACATTCTATGAGTATGTGTGCGAGAAGTAAGGACACATTTTGGGCGTATTCGCTGCCATCTTAACTGTCCTTCGACTCGGTTGTTTATGGATGATGCACACCCATGCATGCTGCGAAACTGAAAAATAAATTTCTGCAACAGCAGAAATGTTTCAACTATTCCCGATACTTACATTTATACATCAGACGCTACAACAATCAGTCTTCCATTTTCATTCTATTATTTGCCGGGGGGATTCTTCTTCTTCGGTTATTCAGAGGCTCCAGCTGACTTATGGGATAGTGTAGTGGGGTACGTTTGCACACTATGGATGTAGTAGAGCAACATTCTGTTCAACTAGTATTAAATCCCTACTGAGTATTCAGACACCCTATGGATTATGACATACTGCTTTTTGTGTACTCTATAGTAAGGCGCTATGAGTATTCAAATGCAGCCACTTTCTTCTATTAAAAGCCGTTGCACCTGCACTAACAATAACAGTGAACCCCTGTGATGTCAAGGTGGCAGAAAATGACTAACTTCTCCCAGGAATTATGAAAATTCAAAACAACCCAACCCCTCCCTCTCAAATATTTCAATGTGATCATATTAAACCTTCTTTTAAATTCACGGTACAGTGAAAATCATGGATGATGAACAGCAGTAGGATTGCTTTCTCACGGCTATGGAATGTTGGTGAAATATTCGCAGCCATCTTGTATGAATTCACACGCTTTGATTGTACATCCTGCCCTTAAATTAAAGACATCCTAACAGTTGCATGAATTTTGGTCACGAACAGGTCTGCGTTGTGGCGTGCCAAAAAGGGAGCATGACATTTGTCATCATGACAAAGTTACACATAGTTTATGCCATGTTGTGTCATCTATCATAAGTTATGAACTAGGTGTGCATCTGCCACGAGCATGTGACACGTCTAAGACTACATCTACTTTCACACATCACACAATCATTATTATGCCATAGTTGCACCAAGGACAAGCACTATGTACACATAAGTTGCAAAAATGTCATGCCTGGGCACGTCTGTGTACTCCGTGGCATGAATGATCACTCACTGACTCACTATAGATACACATGCGTGTAGTATCATGAAGGAATTTGGGGTGCGATGCACTACGCCTTGGATCTCTTTGGTGGTCACGTATCAGGATAGTCTATATAAAGGCATGGTTCAAAAAGTTTCATGCACTCAGTGTTCCATGATAGACGAGGCATGTTGAATTCACAAGATTCAGCACAGATTCAGCAAGTGTTTATATGTGGCGGCTGAGGGCATTATGATTGTTGACCATCAGCAGACATTAGAGGAGTCACTCGGTGACGCACAACTGTTGCGAATAGGTCGCACCTAAAATTTTTTGAAAATTTCAAAATTCCCAGCATGTCCTGGCATGCACGCACGTACTTGACATGAAGCCCCACGAACCTCCAATCACTCTTTCATTACTAGTTCCTTCATTGGCATGCTACAGCGCGCGTCTCTTCGTGCCACCTCTGTCGTGCAAGTATCAGGCTGGCTTAAACCTACATTCATATTCAGAGGCAGTCGGCTGATTATTCTGTTAGCACTTAAAATTAATCATCGCAGGGCGCGGTTTGTGTTTGTCTCTGCCGAGGTCTCAGCAGACAGATTTTAAATGGAACGGACTAAGTGAGTTGTGCAAAGCTCAGCTCTGGCGATTGGCAGGAGTGCAGGGCGCCAGGAGACGGCCCGCCTGGAAACTTCAATTAGCCTCTTTACACCGTTTGTTTTTCGAGTTTAGATGCGCATCTCAGCATTTTTCTTTGGAGTGGAAATAATGGGCTGATTAAGTACTGAGAAATACTGTGTAAGGATGTTTCTTTTCGACAAAACAGGAAGTTTTCAGACCTTTTCAAGTTGTCTGCATTTTGTTATGTTTCACACTCTTTGAATGGATTAAATGTATATATTTTTTATAATCAATCTACAAACAATAGACAACACAAACACAGGTGTTATGTGTTTTGTAAATTTATTAAAATAAAAAAAATAAAAAACCGACATAGCCTACTTACATAAGTATCCAGACCCATTGGAATGACAGTTGCAATTGAGCTCTGGTGCAGCCCACTTCTTTCAGTGGTTCTTGAGAAGCTTCTCCAACTTGATTGGAGTCCACCTGGGCCAAATTGACTTCATTAGACATAATTAAATAAAGGCATACATCTGCCTGTACAGCTGATGGAGTATGTCAGAGTCAAAACCAAGCCATGAGGACCAGAGAGTTGCCTGTAGACCTGTGAGACAGGATTGGGGCAAGACACAAATCTGGGGAAGGATACAAGAAAACTTCTGCAGAATTAAACGTGCCTGAGAGCACAGTAGTCTCCATCATTCACACATAGAAGAGATTTGGAGCCACCATCAGTTTTGCCCATGCAAACTGAGTAATCTGGGATGTAGAGCCTTGGTCAGACAGGTAACCAAGAACCCAATGGTTACTATGAAAGAGATCCAGAGATCCTTTGTGGAAATTGGAGAACCATGCAGAAGGACATCCATCAGTGCAGCACTCCACCAATCCGCCTTTATGGTAGAGTGACCAGACGGGAACCATCACTAAAAGGCACGACAGCCCGCTTTCTTTTTTACCAGAAAGCACCTTAAGGACTCTCAGACCATGAGAAGCAAAATCCTGTGGTCTGATGAAACAAAGATTTGCAAAATGACCAAAAAACAGAATCTGAACCTGAACTCGATAGAGCATCTTTGGAGAGCCCTGAAGATGGCCGTGTACCAAAGCTTCCTATCCAACCTGGTTGAGCTTGAACGATTCTGCCAAAAAGAACGGAAGAAAATTCCAAAATGATGTCACTTCCTCTAAGTCATAACCTTGAAGGTGTATTCAGTTTTTATGTAGTGTTTTATGTAAAGGTGACAGGACTGACCGAACACATGGTGACAGTTATAAAATACTATTTATTTGTAAAATTTAAGTATAATCAGGTTTTAAATGAGTTATTGTGAAAGATAACAAATTTATTACTAGTATTTTTTTTTTATCAGAACAAAACTGTGAAAGATGTAGCTCCAGTTTGGCTGGAGACATCAGAGAAAAAAATCAGAGAACCTAATGAATGATTTATTCCTTTACAGAACAACTCACAGAAATCACCCATCTAGTCGGTTGTAGACAGTTTTGGATTATACAAGTTATACAAGGATGGATAATGTACGTTTCTGGTAGAATGTCCCTTACAGTTGATGTAACATAACTTATACATTGGGATTAACTGGATAATTAGCTTGAGCTTCTCTGGAGTTCTCCGACATCTCTTTTTGTGTAGTTTGTTTTGTTTTGTTTTAAGTGTATTAGACACGGCATGTTCATGACTGCTGCACACAGAGCATGACATTAATGGAAACATTCACACAATTATTAGAATCTCAATTTACATCAAAACGCAATTACACATACATTTTAGCACACAATTGATCTAAAAGTTTACTGAGATCTTCCTTAAAGGTCCACTGTGTAGTATGCTGAGGGTATCGATTAGCAGAAATGGAGTATATACTCCATGATATGCTTAGGGAATTGATAAGTATGTTTTCATTAGTGTATAATTTGCTGTAACTACGAATCATTGTGTTTTTGCAAGCTTAGAACGAGCCCTTTATATCTACATAGGGAGCGGGTACACCTCTACGGAGCCGCCATGTTGCGCCGCTACAGTAGCCCAGAACGGACAAACCTCTAGAGAGCGGCTTCGATGTTTACCATTTGGCAACGTGAATCTGGAAAAAGACGATGAAGAAGAAAAAGAGGAATCCGTGTTTGCTGGTGCTGGCTAACAAGTGCACCCAAATTTTGAAAAATGGAGGATCATACTTATTATTTAGCACGGAAAAAAGCAAGGGAGTGCGAATGTACATACGCTACAGGCACCGGACGGCCACCGTACACTCTAATACACGCTTGGAAAGGGAGGGGTAAGGGATGCGTGTTCAGGTGGTTGCATCCTACATAGTGGACCTTTAAATGCCATCTGAAACTGACCAGAGAACACATGCATCCTTAGCTAGCCAAAACAACATTCTTAGGGAAAAAAAAAAACTACACTAAACCTAAAGAAAAGCTTTTCAAAATAAGAATGGTTCCGAGATGTTCCACATCATTCAGCATACCTTTAAATGGATATAAAGCACACAATTCAGGTTGTGCAGGCATAGAAGAGTGATCAAATTCAATCTAGTAACCGTGAATTTAGTAGGTTCATCGTGTCTGACAGACTGCAAGTGTTTTATTCCTTACCATACAACTTTTAAGGAATAAAACCTATGACAAAATATACTGGATATATTGGTTCTATTCGTTACTATTCATAATGTCAATGTCACTTATTTGCAACTCGCTGAAAGAAGTTGACGGATGTTGCAACCAAGGCTTTATAAAAGGTGTTTAAAATGTGTGTTAAAACAAAGTTTGGGTCTTTTGTCAGAAAAGGCATAAGTAGATTAATGTAGCTCTATGAACACCATCTTTAGATCAAATCTTGCAGGGTAATAGAGCCTCAATCCAGCTGTGGTAGGTTAACACCAGTGGGCTGTATCTGTGTCAGATAAGAGTATAGAGAAGGAGCGGGGAGAAGAGTGGAGGTGTCAGCTCAGCCGAGAAGACTTCCATTCCCTATAATGGAGACGTATAACCAGTAAGACTCTCGGCACACCTGATCCATAATTTCCCCCGCTCTTCAACCTTCAGCTTTATCACCAAGGATAAAAAAGGGAACAGTGTGCCTTGACTTGTATCTAACTGCTTTCTATTTCCTCTTCAGGTTCCCAGAGATTTCCTCTGTGTATGGAGACGATCAGCGATGGAGCACAGCTTCCTGGCATTTCCTGCACATGAACTCAACAAAGCGAAGTGACAAGGATGTAAATAAGAATTCCCCAAGGAAGTATAAAGGTTCGACTTCCTTCCACTCTCTCGCAATGACATTCTGAACCCAAGGCAAAATGGCAAAACCCTTCTACAGACTTCAGCGCTTCTTGCGGCGGACTCAGCTGCTTTTTCTCTTCCTGGGCGTGGCTTACATCATGGCAGGAAGTGTCCTCTTGCTGCAGAGATCAGGACTGGTGGTTTCTCAGCGTGGTAGCTTGCTCCCTCCACCCTCGCTGCCTTCACCTCCACGAGCACTCGAGGCTCCTGCTCTCAGGACTGGGCATGGCATGATGGCTTCACGGTTGGGTAGAAAAACATATCAGCTCGGTGACTCTGACGATGGGAGAGAAGCACAATGGCTCATGACACGTAACCAAGAGATCCGGCATCTTCGGCGACGCTGGTTCCATAGCCTGATGTCCGAGCAGGACACCAACAGGGTTGAGAGAGTTACTCCGAAGAGAAAAGTCAGGCACAAAGGTAACGTTAACTTTTGACGTTGGAATTCTTTCAATTGCTAATCATGAACGAATTTCTTTGTAAATCATTCACAGGAGCATTTAGACAAGCAATGTGGTAGGCATGAAAATCTACATCGTAGATCTTGAGTTACCTCGTGTACATTTATATTTCCATCCATCCATCCATCCATTATCTATACCGCTTTGTCCGTCTGGGTGGCGGGGAAGCTGGAGCCGATCCCAGCATCTTGGGGCGAGAGGCGGGGTACACCCTGGGCAGGTCGCCAGTCCACCAC
>JAQQZR010000003.1:2817501-2847102 GCA_030068235.1 Notoglanidium macrostoma
CCAAAGACATGCAGATTAGGTCAACTGGCTACTCTAAATTGCCCATAGGTGTGAATGCGAGCGTGTGTGACTGTTTGACTGGCGACCTGCCCAGGGTGTACCCCGCCTCTCGCCCAATGATGCTGGGATTGGCTCCAGCTTCCTCCCGTGACCCAGATGGATAAAGCGCTATAGATAATGGATGGATGGATGATAAACACCACTGACGACACACTGCAGCTTGCATTTAGAAAAAAAAAAGATGAATTATATGAATGATAGGTTTGATATGTGAAGTGTTTGCATCCACTAGATGACACTACAGGAAACGTGTATGAGATGTGATGAGGACGAACATAAAGCTGCTTTAAGATTACTGCTGATGGTAATGTAAGCATATTACAAAATAATAATGATGATACTAAACATCTATCTGTCATTTTATTGCTATTAAAATGATTTAAAATTCATTTCACTAAATGACATGAGTGTTATTGAATGATGAAATTTGAATAAATGAAATGAAGGAATGCTATATTAAACAGTAAATGTGTTTCAGTGTGTGGTGGAGATTGATTGCGAGCCACGCGGAGCTGTCATGGCACCCTGGTTTGCGCTGGGTGCTGAGCGTGCTGTTCTCAGACACTATTTCTGGTCCCAGGTCGTCGAGGTGTGACATCTAAGAGGCTCAGAGGCTTATTGAATATGGGGTCAATGCAAAGGAGACATCGCTTTCATGTCTCTCAGACATACTGACACTGACTGACTCTCTCTCTCTCTCTCTCTCTCTCTCTCTCTCTCTCTCTCTCTCTCGCTCTCTCTCTCTAGCACAAGAAATCACCACAAAGTGACAAAACTTTAAATAATGTGATGTACGTGATAACATCAGTCTGTTCTATACTCGGGGAAAGCTGGACTCTTACGAAAACATTTACATGCGTTTCCCATGTGATGATGTGTGTGTGATATGATCACAAGATATGATGTGAAATGACAAATTTGACAAATGAAAGGAATCAACATGGGAAAATAAAAGAATGGTTTGAAAAAAACATGTGTGAGACTTCAGTAATCTTTCTAGAAAAAAGAAAGTGGAAAAAGTAACATGAAAGGTAATTAATTAATTGGATGAAATCAGTAAATGGACTGTGGAAAGAATTTATAGTGAAAATGAATTTGTGGAAAATAAAATCATGTGAAAATAATTAAATGTGAATATGAATGAAATTTTTCAACTCAATTGTGAAAAAAATCACATGGAAAAATAATTACTTGTGAAAATGTCATGTGAAATTATAGTCAGTAGAAAAATAAGGATATAAACTACACAGGAATTCCAAAATAGGAAAATTCTCTAAATAACACCGATCTCTAAAGTTGATATGACTTTTGTAAGGGGAATGTTGCAAAGAATAGATGCTGTATATGATATGGATTTTATATATAAACACAGACACCCACCCACACACACACACACACGCACACACACACTTACCTGCCACTTTATTAGTAACACATATTCAATCAGTGAATCATGTGGCAGCAGCATGATACATAAATTCATGCAGATGCTGGTCAACAGCTTCACTTGATCTTCACATCAAACACCAGAATGAACAAAAAGTAACTCCAGTAATCACTCTTTACAACCGTGATGAGCTGAAAAGCATCTCAGAACACACAGGATTGCAAACTTTAAGGTGTTAAGGATGGATTAGCAGAGGAGAAGACCATGTTGCGTTCCACTCCCGTCAGCTGAGGACAGGAATCACTAAAAGCGAAATAAAACGGATAAACAAATGATGTCTTTATGCTGAAAATAAAAAGAGAATGAACTTGGATGACACGCTAACCTCTCTCGACCCCGCAGCAGGTCATTAATACACACTTTCCCTGATCGCTTTCACTGCAGTCACCAAGTAATATGCTTTAAAATGAAAAACCAAATAATGGTCCGAGAGATTAAGGGGTTAAATCTGTGTTAGATGTAAACAATTCCGTAATGGTGTGCACTCCCGAACATGAGCTGAACTTTTCCAATCTAATAGCAGTCTGCTCGTCTTCTCTGTGTAAATGAGCTCGGAGACTTCTCAAATCACTGGCGTTTAACTGACGCACGCAAATGTGCCAGAACTCCGGGGACGGCTCCAGAGAGTGGCCCCTCGTTAACTTTAATTATTCCCAACATGCGTTTGCACTAATTCAATTGAACTGCTGTGGCAAAGCAGAAGCCCAATTACTGTTAGCACAGAGCAGCGGGATCACCCAGCACTTTACATATCCTTTATACTGAAACCAAAACATCCACCTGGTGACAACATGTTTACTTAAGAACAGAAATTTCAATCCCTAAACTCCTCGTGAATATAATCTTGTTATTGAAATAGGCAATAATCACATAATACATGTACGAAGTTTACATTTGACATGTATGGGTATTTATTTGTTTTTGTTTGCTTGTTTGTTTGTTTTATGTCATTTTTACCCATGATTCATTTATTTTCACAGGCTCACATCGTTCAAATATAGGTCCATGTGTTTTATATCTCACACCTGGGATTTATTTCCATGATCATTTTTCAAGTAATTTTTTATATGATTCACTTCATTTTTCATACGATTGTTTTTAAAAATTATTTTCACATGTGACTCTTTCACATGATTCATTTATTTTTACGTGATTATTTTTCACCTAATGTCAGATTTTTTTAATTTATATTTTACATTTTGTTTAATTATTTATCATTTTTATAAATTTTTCTTTTCTTTTTTTTTCAAATCATTCAGCTACTTTCAGGCGATTCGTTTATCATTACTTGTGATTTATTTCTACGATTCATTTACTTTCGTATTGTTTTCATGGTTCATTTATTATCACATGTGATTCTTTCACACGACTCACTTATTTCCACATATGATTCATTTTTCACATGATTCTTTCACAGGACTCACTTATTTCCACATATGATTCATTTTTCACATGATTCTTTCACACAACTCACTTATTTCCACATATGATTCATTTTTCACATGATTCTTCTTTCACACGACTCAGTTATTTCCACATATGATTCATTTGTCACATGTGATTCTTTCACACGACTCACTTATTTCAACATATGATTCGTTTTTCACATGATTCTTTCACACGACTCATTTATTTCCACATACAATTCATTTATTTTCTGCATGATTCATTTATTTTCACATATTAATCTTTCGCATGTAGTGCATGTGCTTTTATTTTTAACATGATTAATTTTCACATTAATTTTTATTTATTTTGCATGATGTCATATGTTGGCATGAATGCAGGGGCATAACATGACAATGAACCTTTCCTTTTTGATGGTTATTGTTCTAAATAACTATGACGACAGCTTGACAAAGGCAATATTCCTGAATTGAATTCACACAACTCTCTTCATTGTTTGCTCAACTTTTTGCACTATTGTGAAAACAGCCTTGACACTGGGGCAGCTGAGGAGTCATTAAGATGTGAATTGAGTATCTACATATAATGTCCATATTTCCTTGAAAAGAGAAAACGTCACGTTATACCTACATCATTAACATCATCTCCACACAAATCCAGTTGTTCAGAGTTTACTGCAGATTATTTTCCACATATTACTCTAAGTTAATGAATTGCTCTCTTGGTGAGTTAGAACACCGTGAAGCATAAATGCAGGCTTCATCTACAATCCTCTTACGCTGCGCCTCACCAAGTATGGATTAGACCCGGGGCTCACGGTGACGTCATGGCCCAGGGTCACTTTGAGAAGACTTTAATTGAATGACCACGAAAGACTTGAGTGTGTGATTATTCCTAAAGGGAATTTTTTTTATTCTATTCTTTTAATTATTCTATTCTTTTTTAATGAAGTCATATCGCTCCAAATTTTCCAAATTATAGAGGATGGAAGAAGCAATGATTAAGAGATTGAGGTAACATTCAAGAGGTAAAATTATGGACAATGATGTTGATGGACTGCAGGCCTCCAGCGAGACGGGAACATGTTGGTGTTTTTTGGGTTCGAGGTGGATGAGTGTAAACGGTGTGTACGTCGTTACTAACAGCAGGCACTAAGGACCTCTCCTGGGTGCTGAAGTTGTTTCTCTCTGGTGCTCTGCTTGGAGAGATAGTTATATGGTGCTGCTTTTGTGTCCTGAAAACACACAGTAGATCTGGAGAAAAAGAAAACTTGAGAAATGGGCATAAAAAGTCTGAAAGTTTGAAGGAAACCCTGGAGGAAAATGATCTTAATCACTTTTGGAGAGTTAATGGTAAGTCCAGGTATTTTCTTTCCATTTTCTTTATTGTTTTCAATGCAAACATAAAGAGTATTTCTTATGCTTTCAGCTGTATTTTAGTCTGGCCCCCAAAACGGTCATGTAAAATCCACCGATCATAACGGATACAAAAAGAGGACAATGCAACGATTTCCTCTCCATTTTGGAGGCGCACTGCTGGACTTATCCAGCTGTCCGTGTTGTAACGTCCGGAGAAGCAAGCACAGTCTTTCAACGCTACCGTTTTTCAACTTATGGACAATTCTTGCCATTTTGACTTTTCCCTGCTGTGTACAGTGCCTCGTTTTTAAAGTCGGGGTTGTCGGCCCTTGGGAGTGTGACCCCGTCTATTCCAAAACATTACCTGCTGTAGCTTCAAAATTAGCTGTTGGTAGAATAAACAAGGATGTCAGTTTGGACCTGGGCTGTACGATGGACTTTGTGGTTCTTCAAGAACCGTGTGAAACGTCAAAAGCACTGACGACATTTGTGTATTATGAAAAAGAAGTTGATGCTTTCATCGGCCCTGGAAATCCAGGATACTGTAATGCAGCGACACTTCTGGGCAAGAACTGGGATAAAGCTATTTTTTCATGGGCTTGCATCAACTATGAGCTCGATCGAATTCAGAGCTATCCAACGTTCGCCCGGATCTTGCCGTCGCCTACACGGGTGCTCTACACTGTTTTGAAGTATTTCAGTTGGGCCAATATTGGCATCGTGTCCTCTAAAGAGGATATATGGATGGACACTGCTAGCAAACTGGCCAGTTCTCTCTGGAGTCAGGGACTTCCCATAGGCATTGTTGCGTCGATTGGAAATAACGACACAGAGATGGAGAATACTTTGAGAAACATCCAGAATGCAGGGCCAATCAAAGGTAACGCAAAGTCGAATCAGACGTTTCTCCTTATAACATTCTACTTTATATTATAAATACTGGATGCAGATGTATAAAAGCACACAGATGTCTGCTGCCTGTTCACATCTCATCATACTTAAGGGTAGGCCTGCATGACCTCTGAATATGCTTTTTATGACATCTGACATATTTATAAAGCCTTAGTCTAAAAAGCCTCAGCTGTTATAAAGAGCGCTTTCAGCAAATTTGTTGTTGACATAACACCTTGATCAAATGCACTAACCTGCATACTCGGATGTCATGATGTTTTAATTGCTAATTGATTAAGTCAGCATGAAATGTTCTAACCCGACATTGTGTCAACAACATCTGACAATAGGAATAAGCCTTTATAAATGTTTTCGCTGTGTTATGTCTTATAGTTTAACAGTAAGATGTCATTATATTCCTCATTAAGCATATAATGAATGTAAGGAATAAAATAGGATGAGGTGTGCTGTTATAGAAAAGTAATGCATGACACAGTAGCATGATGGTGTGCCCCAGTGATTTGCGAGTACATATATAAAGAATGATGCGTCATGGTTTTTCAACCATTTATGGTCACATGTAATGAGGAACGCCTGTGAGACAAATTCTTGCTATCACTTACTTTATAGCAGCTATAAACTGTTGTTGCCTCACCAGCCTTTCATTTTTCTCTATCTTGAAATGAATTAGACAAAAACTGCAGCTTACTGAGAAACCATAAAGCAGAAACTCTTCTGTCCTGAAGACTTTGCATATGGAATTGCTGAATTGATGACACACATCTGATAAACACATTTCTGTTTATTCATCTTTAAACATTGTGTTTTCATCACTGACTTTTTTTTTTTTTTTTTTAAACAAGCCATGCCTTGAGTTCGCCAATCAGACCAGAGAGCAGAAATAAAAATGAAATCTCTACCCTTTCTGATGTAATGTCTCTAGCCCTTTAGCTAGTCTCTGGTCTGATGAGTTGCCTTAAGCTTAATAATTTACATTACATGTGACTTCGAAAACAACAACAACAAAGGATCTGCTAAAGAATCGTTCATGTTTTGAATCATTTAACTACAAGCAGATTTTTTTTTTAGTAAATTCTGCTAAAGTATATTTTTGGTCCACTGACCCTGTGAACCCTTTTGACAACCCTGTTGAGTATGTTGAGGGCTTCGTAATATTTTTATAAATATTCAATTAATTAATTTTGCAGGCATTAATGGAAGTCAAAGTGGGCAAATATGAATCATGATGGTGCCATTACTGTTGTGGCCGGTAGTCCAAGAAAACAAAATAGGCCATGCTTTCTGAGTAGGAAAGGCATACACACTCTCTCACCTGTGAGTCACACTGACATTAGCCAATAATGGGCATCTTTAAGTTCGTGCATGCAGAAGGGGGCAGATAGTTTCCTCCAAGTATGTTACCCAGCCTCATGATCCTGCATATGGGCAGCAGTTTGAAAAGATCCATTCAACTGGCTTAACGTGTCTCAGAGAAAGCGCGTGATATACATCACTCTGCCCAGTTGGTAGCTGTCATATGATGGGGAGACCTGGCAGGTGGGTGGGAATTGTTTAAGCATAAATTCAGTAGAAAATTACGAATAATCTTAAAAAAAAAAAGAAAAGAAAAAAAGATGTTTCGTGATAGTTTTGAGTGCCGATGGACCATCATCACATTTCACTACTTCATTATTGTCCTCATAATGATAACTGAGGTCTAGTTTTTCTCTTTCCTGTAAAGACAAAGTATGAAAATGTATGAAGCATACTTCATTATGTATTTCACAGGTGTTGACATCAGCCAAAAATATTTATGCAATGCTCATGATTATTCTATGTAGAGGGTAAGCTTTAACTGATGTGTTATGGAAATGAAGTGTTATTGAATTAACTCATGGGTGCTGATGCTCTTCTACAACTCTATCGTGTTTTTATATCCCAGTTATCATCATGTGCATGCATTCTGTGCTGATTGGTGGTGAAATGCAGCTGAATTTCCTTCTAAAGGCCTACGACATGGGGTTAACAAGTGGCACCTATGTCTTTATACCATATGATGCTCTACTCTACAGCCTCCCCTACACCAATATCTCCTATTTTGCTATTCTGAACAACACCAAGCTACGTACAGCATATGACGCTGTGCTCACCATTACAGTGGCATCAGATCTGATGTCCTTCAACCAAGCCTTTAATATAGCCAAAGAACAACAGGAGTTAACCATTACCAAGGATCCTCAGCAGGTGAGGGAAAGGCAAATTCATAAACATTCTTTAAACAATTGTAATCAGGCTTATTTGTATCTCAAGCTGGACTGGATGAATCGGTCCCTGGTGGGGACTCAAATATTCATGCCAAGTGTGAACTTGCCCTAATATACACTAAGTACTTATTATATGACAAACTATGCTATAAAATGGGAACTGTCTAATAACTTACTTTTCTTTCCTTTCCTCATACTTCTGAATTTCAGGTTTCTCCCCTTTTTGGTACAATCTACAATGGTCTTTACCTCCTTGCCAAAGCCATGCACAACTCCAGGAGAGCTGGCCAGTGGTTCTCAGGAACCAACCTGGCCTACTACACACGGAATCTGACATTTCCTGGCTTCAATCAAAACATCCAGATTGACTCACAGGGTGATGGCCAGACCAACTACGTCATCTTGGACTCAGATGGCTGGGGGACTGACCTGTATCTTTGTTACTTGGTGGACCTTGGCACAAACATAGTGCGCTATGCTGGCAGGTCCATCCACTATCCTGGGGGTTCTCCTCCTTCTGCTGACTCCAGTTGCTGGTTCAATCCTAAAACCATCTGCACTGGAGGTACTTAGGTCTTAGAATGGCTGCATATGTCTAAACCAAACATTCCCAAAATAGGAGTCATGACCCCATGTGGAGTCATTGATTTACAAATGAGGTCATGAAAGAAACTCACAATCTTCACTTTTTTTTCAAATACTGGTCTAAGTGCGACGGTGGATTGTGACGAGGAAGTCTGCTCTAGATTGATTTGATAATCTAAACTTGTGTTTTTATCCCAGGTGTGGATATAATCTATGTCATCATAGTGTTCGCAATTGTCTTCATTTTCATTATTGGTGCCATTGGGATAACTCTGCTAATAAGGTAACTCATGACCATATTACTTTTTGCGTTGGAAATTAGTTGATACACAGAGGAATAGTCACTGATTGTGAATTGCACGTCGTCTTTTGGCAGGAGGCGAATCCAACAACTCCAACTGGTAAAAGGACCCAACAGAATCTTGCTTACTCTTGAAGATCTCAGTTTCATCAATCCCCAGCTAAGCAAACGGGTACACTGTAACTCTTCAACATGGTTTGTTACTTGATTATATTAAAAGCTTTAAAGGCTTTTCTTAAAGGACCCCTGAAATGTGTTGGTTGATACTGAATTTTTGTCATTCCTGTGAGAAGATAGTGGTTGTGTACTGCTCTGATGTCACAGAAGGACAATCTTACTGCAAGTGCAGTTACATTGAAATTTAATAGGAAGAAAACTCAGGGATCTATAACTTAAGGGAAAACAATCAGGTTTTGCTGTTAGCTCCCGGAAACAAAAGAGCATGAGCCTCTTTTCTCACTCACCATTGTTCAGTGAAGTCATATTATTGAGAAACCCAGGCTAGAAATAGTGGAGATGTTGGTGCAAACATCGGTCTCAAAGTCCCAGAATGCAATACAGCTACTCTTAGAGATGCCGGGCACAAGGATGTTGATGGCAGTGCGAAGAGGAAAGTTGAAGCTTTGGAAGCTGACCTGTTTGAGCTTATTATACTATTTATACTAATTATAAAGACTAGCAAGTCACCAATATAAGATTTTTCCTTTAACTTTTATCCTTTCTTGTGCCATGTCAGAAAATCACCCTGGAGGAATTCAGTGACTCCAAAAGTGTTGCTGATGAGAAGAGCATGAGGTCGGCTGAACACTCAGTCAACAGTTTGGCAGCAGCAACTCATGAGACCTCCAACGTGGCCATCTATGAGGCAGGACCTTGTTCACAATAAAGCATTTCTTTTGTGCATCCTCAAACTTTATAAGAAAGTTAAGAATAAAGAGTTTTTTCACAGGGTGATTGGGTGTGGCTCAAGAAGTTCGAGAAGGGTCAATTCAAGGAAGTCAAGCAGAGCACTACCAAAATATTTACAAAGGTATCTGCAACAATGCCATTAAAACTGTTAATGCTAATCACTAGACTTTTAAATGTATTTTTATTTGTTTTGTCTTTAGATGAAGGATCTCAGGAATGAGAATGTTAACCCATTTCTTGGGTTCTTCTCTGACTGTGGCATGTTTGCTGT
The DNA here is from genome assembly GCA_030068235.1 of Notoglanidium macrostoma. Lineage (NCBI taxonomy): Eukaryota > Metazoa > Chordata > Actinopteri > Siluriformes > Auchenoglanididae > Notoglanidium > Notoglanidium macrostoma. Next base: position 2,826,995 of record JAQQZR010000003.1, read on the forward strand.
GGTCACTGAGCACTGCTCCAGAGGAAGCTTGCAGGACCTACTGCGCAATGATGATGTTAAACTAGACTGGATGTTTAAGTCATCCTTGCTTTTGGATCTCATCAAGGTGTCTGGACTTCATCTAAATGAAAAAATGTTTACCAGAGAATAGGAGTTTATGATTGGTTATGTTTGTCTTCATGTTGAAAATCCGGAGAGAATAAAAATTATATTATTTTGTTGTCCTAAAACTTGAATAATATGTTTAATGATGTTTAATGGTTAAAAAAAAGTCTATGGATTTTGTTCTGTTCAAACAGGGTATGAAATACCTTCACCATCGAGAATTCCCTCATGGCCGACTAAAGTCACGCAACTGTGTGGTGGATGGACGATTTGTGCTCAAAATCACAGATTATGGTTTCAATGAGCTTCTTGAATCCCAGAAATCTCCAAAGGAGGAACCTGCACCAGAGGGTATGATCCTGCTCTAGTTCCTATCAATAAAGTTTACTCAGTATCCACAACCATATCATGGCAACAAGCAGAGGTTCAGAACTGTCCTTGTTCTTCAGATCTCTTCTGGACAGCACCTGAATTTCTCAGAGATCCTGAGAGCCCACGAAAAGGGACATTTAAAGGAGATGTGTACAGCTTTGCCATCATACTCCAAGAGGTAGTCGTCCGTGGCCCTCCATATTGCATGCTTGGACTACCACCTGAAGGTTAGTTGATTGAACACATCAAGATTCAAGGGAAACATTTCGAGACATTTCCCTTGTGAGAAAAAAACATTGCTGATTTGCTCATTTTGTTGTGTTGATGTATTTGGTTTTGCATTGTGGTAATGTAGTGTTGACACACTTGTTAACATCAGGTGGTAACGTCTTGCATCTCTTGGTCTCCATAACAAGACCTCTAAGCTTGTACCTTCTACTATCTACAGAGATAATTAGAAAGGTGAAGAAACCTCCCCCCATGTGCAGGCCTACAGTTGCTCCAGACCAAGCTCCACTAGAGTGCATCCAACTGATGAAACAGTGTTGGAGTGAACAGCCTGACAGAAGACCCACCTTTGATGAAATATTTGATCAGGTAGATTACCAGAACTGCATTTTGTTACTTCTGCTTAGTTTACTGATATAGTATACTTCATACAAGTTTAAGTACAGGGTAAGTAGTCTGGGCTTCACATGAGTGCAGTGTCAGAGGATATAAGCGATTTAACAGCCAATCTGGACATCTGCCAGATTATGTGGGAGAAGCTGAGCTGCTGTGTTCTCCTCTTAGCACATTGACCTATTGTGTAGTTGGCAGTGTGAATCATTTCAAGTGCTTTAGAATAAGAGGTTAGCAATGGACAAAAATGGGAAGAAATTGAAATGTACACTTAACTTTACCTTTTGAATGCATAATTCACACAATGAGATATACTTCATGTCTCAGTAGTACATTTTAACTTTTATCAAGTGAATATTCATTCATATTCATTACTCAATATTTTTTCTTACTTCTTTTACAGTTCAAGCTTATAAACAAAGGCAAGAAGACCAACATCATAGACTCTATGTTGCGCATGCTGGAGCAGTACTCTTCGAACCTTGAAGATCTAATTAGGGAGAGGACAGAGGAGTTGGAGATAGAGAAACAACGGACAGAGAAACTCCTGTCTGAAATGCTCCCGCCGTAAGAATGTATTCAATATATAAGATGTTCTAATAAAAAGATGTGCACTTAATTTTTTTTTCATACAAATATATCTGGTTCTATTTTGCCCCTCCTAAACACCAGGTATGGCGAGAATCATCTGGATACATTTTATGTCTGTCTGAAACCTCTTAAGAAAGTCATGCCTTGCAGAACTGGTTCATGTCAGTAAAACTATTGCCCCAGAACACATTCTTAAGGTTTGCCTTCCAGGACATTACAATTTGAACCTTTACCAGATCTATTCTTTGGTTTTTCTTGAGCACCATGGGTGTTTTTGAGATGTGTCCAAATGCTCTGCCCTGATCCTGACACCTGGGGTATCAAGATATTGTTGTACTTGATGCCTGGCTCCTAGGAGCAAATCACTGTTACCCTTTTGGCACATATTGCCCATCCTGCTTGCATACACTGATTGTTGATGGCAGGCAACAGTAGTCGGCCACTTGGCTTGCTGGAACTATGAGCTTCTCAGAAGGTTTATAATAGTCATTTGATATTATCAAACTATGACTGTACTTTAGATACTGCAAAACAAAGACATCATCTTAGCACAAGCTGTAAAATCTCTAGCTTTCTGGATTTGCAAGGCTTTTCTAAAGAAAGGTGTCTACTTGGGATAAATGCCCCATCTGTAGTAAACACAGATGCTTCCCCTCCTGGCTGCAGAGCAGTTCAGTGCAGTGCAATGCAGGTGTGTGTAGCACCAGCTGGAATTGTGGATGGTTTATCTGGCCTTCAGTTTTTACTACTGGTTCAAAGATGTTGTATTTTGGTCCACTTGGTCAACATTGTAACAGTCAGATAGTAATGATTAAGACTGCACAAGGTTGCACATGCCCCTCTGCACAGCACAGAAACTTCAGATGTGTCCAAGGTTTGTCTCACTACAAGCAACTTATCAGGGTAAAGATGTAGGCATACTTGCTGATTAAGGAAAATTTCGATTCCAAGTCAACATATTGCCAATTATGGCTTTCCCTACCAGAGTTAGACAGCCCACTGGGAGAAAAGTCATTGCCCCATGACTGGCCTCCTCTTTCCTTCTCTGCCGCATGGGATTCAGAGTACCGCTCATTGCCCCAAGACCTTAATTGAATCAGATCAGCCTAGTGAATTCTTCCTCATGAGATTGTATACAGTACTCTATTGCAGTTATTCTCACCACCCCTGGCAGTTAGGAGGGGTAAAATAGAGTGCTATATGTAACTGTGGTTCTATGATGCTAGAGTTGCCCGTTATTCTGGATCAATGCTGACCAAGTGAAAACCCGAGGAGGTTCCAGGAAAAGAAGACTGTTTGACAACAATATTATATCAAATTCTGCATCATCTTCTGTCATTTTGTCATTTTCTGATTTTGGGTCTCAAGCACCAGAAGGTGGTTATACTCACCATCTCTCAGTCTTGTAGAGTTCATAGAACCACTTTTACAAATATAACTAGCATTCTCATAAGTGGTTAGAAGAAATAATTGAAAGATGCAAGGTAGTTTGAGATAAATATGAACACACAGTAAATTCACCATTGCTGTAAATAATTCTGAGAGCACATGTTCTAGTCTTATTCATGAAGCTTGACATTTTGCAGATCTGTGGCTGAGGCATTGAAAACAGGTGCCTCTGTAGAGCCAGAGTACTTTGACGAGGTTACCATCTACTTCAGTGACATAGTGGGCTTCACAACAATCTCCTCACTCAGCGATCCAATTGAGGTTGTGGATCTGCTCAATGACCTCTATACACTATTTGATGCAGTGTTGTGTAACCACGATGTATACAAGGTAAGCTCAGTATGGATGAATCCATTTAGGACTCTGAAAGAACATAAGAAGATTTTTAAATATTACCATGGTGCTAACTTTAACTGCTAACTCTTTTTTTTTTAAAATATGTTTGTTATTATTATTTAATATGGTGGGTTTGTAGGTGGTAACTAAAACAGAATTACAGATTCTGCATGCTAAGCTTGCTATGGAATTTAGCTAGGTTGTTAGTGACAAAAAGTTGTGATTGTGTGTATTTTGACAGGTTCAGGTAGTCTTAAAATCTCATTGAGAATGAGGCAATGTAAATAAAGACTAAGGAATCCAATTTGCATCTATTTGTTATCCAGGGCCAGGACCAGTAAGCTATGTGCTAACATTACTTACAGTAAACTTCAATAAAGTTCCATTTGCAGCAAGCAATGTCAGTAAACTCAGGTTTTTCTCTGAATTTACTATACTGATATGTCCCAAATGTGTATCACTCTAATAGAGTGTAGGAATAGTACAGCATAATAGCACAGCAGATGTTCCTAGACTATTTCCGTTTACTGAACAAATGGTTTAAAATGACATTTTCAAGAGCACTTTAATCTATTCATTCTAGCAACCTGTGAAACAATTCTTTTCCCTGGTAGGTGGAAACCATTGGAGATGCCTACATGGTGGCCTCGGGACTGCCAAAGAGAAATGGGAATAAGCATGCAGCTGAGATTGCCAACATGTCCCTGAACATCCTGAGCTCTGTGGGATCTTTTAAAATGCGTCACATGCCAGAAGTTCCAGTTAGGATAAGAATAGGCATTCACTCAGGTAACCTACTCCTGTTTGAACCTGATGAGTTGTCTGTGTTTACAGGCATCCACTTCATTGGGCTATCTCATACTCTAACAGTATGTCAAATTTATTTGTCAAGGTGTGTGGAAATGAGACCCTTGAGGCCTAGATTGAGGCCTTGTAAATTGCAGAGTCTATATTATCTGTACAGTACCAGCCAGGCTGAGTTCCTTCTACTGGACAAACAATACTTTTATTTGATTTAATTCAGTGCTCTGAGCAAACCAATAAAAATATGTCTGTTGTTTTTGTACTTTGGAATAAGACACTCATATTTGATGTGCTGTGGCCCACAAGAGCAAATAATAATAATACAAAATTTGCTAAAATGTCACACTATGCATAATGTATAAATGAGGCCATCTAAATCAAACTGTTAAGATAGAGAGATGTCTGTGACACCAATTGTCTATTTACAAAACCATCCTTACCCCAGTGGTACCATGTTCATTCACACCTCCTGACTTATCAAATTAACAATTTTCATGATGCCAAAGAACATAGATACAGACATAATTGATAAATGCAGGTCAATTAAAGACAAAATGTACTAAATGTGTAAATAGGATTTTCTTTATGAGCAGAATGTGAGTAGCAAAAGAAGCCTTTATTTGTCAAATATACATTATAGCACAGTGAAATTCTTTTCTCACATATTCCAGCTTGATTGAAAGCTGTGATTAGACATGAGACAGCAGTCCTGGAGCAGATAGGGCTAAGGGCCTTGTTCAATGGCCCAACAGTAGTAGCTTGGTGGTACTGGGTCTTGAATGCCCAACCACAAATATGCCATGAACCACCACTACCCAGAATAAGAACTGAGATGAGCAAAGACAGTCTTTATGATTAAAGCAGCAGCTTTTAGGTACCAATCTACAGTATCCAGATGAGGTTGCCCACTGAAGCAAGGGTGAGACTTGGAAATAAAAGGTTGACCAGAGGAAGAAACTGAAGGGCATTTAAGTGTTCTGTAGTGTATTCGTGAAATTAGCACTTGCCCAAAGTGCACTGTCTCTCTATAGGGCCATGTGTTGCTGGAGTCGTGGGTCTAACTATGCCTAGATACTGCCTTTTTGGTGATACAGTCAACACCGCCTCTCGTATGGAATCTACGGGACTGCGTGAGTAACTGCAAATTTTTTGTTCTATTCTATTCTAATAAAGTACATCCATGCAAACTAGAAATAAAGTAAGGAATAAAACATTTCAGTACATGTCATTAATCAACGATAGGATGGTATAATTGCAAACAGTTACTGTTTAGAGCCAGACGCAAATTACTTTCTAACAACAGCATGACCCAAAGTGTTTTATTCCTCTTATACCACAGCAATTCAGATCACAAGTTACAAATTTATTAAAGCATGATACGTCATACTTTTTATCCACTTACATTTAAGCAATATCGCATGAGCAAGAGTGCAGTTATAATGAATATCGTCACGGTTGTGATTTGCTGCAGCCACGAGCCCGCAGGTGTTTTCTGTAAAGTTGACGTCCCGTCTTCTTTTTCAACTTCAACTGAAGAGCTTTCATATTTTCAGCTTAAAGTCATGTTCCTGAAAAGTATCGTTTGCCATGTCTGCTGATGATTTCCCTAACTCTACTGTAGCAACCGTTTCAAACTAGGAAGTGGAATGTTATGAAGCGATTGAGTGATACACAAAGTAAAACATCCCAGTGCGGTTAAAGGAAATGTAATGCTATTGGAATGCTACTTGACCAGCCAAATTAGTTGACCTGAGCTAAGTGTTGTAAAAGGAACGCTGTAGAGTGTCTGTGAGACATTTCCCTCTTGTCATTCATGTTATATCAGCTACAAACAGTCATTCTGTAACTGGCCTCTCTTTTCTCTCTCTCTTGAAGTGAGTAAGGCAAAAACACACTTAGCAAAGCTTAGCCATTTTCTCATGTGATATCCAAACAATGTCCAGAGAATTAGGTCCAGAGTTGCCCTTTTACACTTGTAGCATACAACAGCTTATTATCTGTGTCATACACGTTCTCACCTACTGGAAATACGCCGTATGGTACAGGTGACGGGTGGGGCCCGGGTAAAGCATGTAGAAGGCAGGACATGATGTAAAAAGTATGCTGCGGAAATCCAAGTGTTTTGTTTAGAGCACATCGGTTGGTCATAAACAGAAAGTTTCTCACCGTTCCTTGAATTTGTCTGATAATATCAACGTCCGTCTTGAATAGTGTTGTCTCTCCAGTTAGGCATTTTCCTTGACGTCTTCGTGTAAATGACTCGTCTTTTTCACCCTTATTCTTCTGGGTTTCGTGCCACTCGCATGATACGTCATCAACACACCTACCTGCTCACTGTGAATTCTCTGGATAATGACCAGCTCTATTAACACATGACTTTGCATTAGGGAACTGGCAGGGTAAAGTCCGTTTAGTCCATAAAGTCCATTTGCGTTCTCACATACAACTCTTCTGGGTAATATCTAGATAAGATCAGGGGTGTAGTGCATGTCTGAAAATGACTCTTATCATGTTACTCTTCTGTCCTGGAGACCTTTCTGACTGTAAGGTGACACTGCGCTGACACTGGAGACTCCTTGCATAAATATTAAATAAACCTGTCCTTACAGAAAACTTTATCATGTCACTGATAAGTATCTGCCTTACAAGCCCCTGTGAAAGTTGTTACTACGGCGCTCTCGTGGTATAAGATGATGCTATTGTACGGATATGCTTTTAACAATCAGGATTTGACTGTCGGACTGGATTTTCTTGCAGCTTATAGAATTCATGTGAACATAAGCACTTTGAAGATTCTCCAATCATTGAATGAGGGCTACCAGGTAGAAGTTAGAGGAAAGACGGAGTTAAAGGTACCAATGCTTTTGATTCAGTTCACTTACGTCAAGTGAGTTCCCTTTGTCTATAATGTTCTCACTAGTGTAAGGAAACAACAGTATTTACATAAAGTTATTTTTCTAGTATACATTGTTATTTGGAAAGGTTGATCAGCACAATATCCTTGATACATATAAATAAAGTCAAAAACAGCGCATTCAAAATGTATGATTAGACCTATAACTCTCCCTTATTGTTATATCCCTTATAACTATCCCTTATCTCCCTCATCTTGTTGGATTTGATGTGTGATGTGTCAGGGTAAAGGGATCGAAGAAACATATTGGCTTGTTGGGAAAACGAACTTCACAAAGCCTTTACCGAAGCCTCCTGAGATCAAATCAGGGTAAGATGATGATTTGTCCATCTTACATGAACACTAACACTTAACGTTTATATATAAATGTATAAATTACTACACTATAATCGTAGAAAAATGTTTTTTTTTTCCCGGAATGAATTGATTTTACTCTGAATTGGATGGTATAATTTTGTGCACCAGGGAAAACCATGGTTTGAGTGCCGAAGACATTGCTGATTACAAGAAAAAGAAAGCTGTGAAAAAAGGCTTGAATCTCTGAGTCAGAAAGCAAGGAGGTAGCGCCTTGCGTGCCGTGCTGTATCGTAACGTGTGGTGTTAAGAGACGCCGTGATTAGTGTTGTGAAATCGTTGGTGTAGTTGTGTGTTCATTTGCCTCACAGTCGTTTGTGTTTTATCAGTGTACATGTTTTACTTTGGTTTCTTTTGAATGCATCGTGCTACTGATCGAGTGCAAAAGTTTACATACCCTAATGAATACTTTCAATCTTTTCAGATGGTCAATCAATATAACAGCTAGCAAATGTATTGCTAGAAATGTTCACGCTAAGCATACACAAGATATTCCTGGTTTAGGTGTGAAAGATGCTTTCTGGATAGCCATTAACATTTATTTTTAATCATCAAGCACCTTGATTAGAGATATTGAATGGGGATCCAAAGTTTTGAGCTTAGATTTAGCAGATTCAAACATCATAGCTGTTGATTTATTTAGGCTGAGTGTTATAACTAATTGAATGGACATTAAATGAACATACAATTCTATTTTGCAGACAAACTACAAAATATGCATACAGTTTTGTTTTTTCTCACCAAGCAGCCGAAGGGATGCAGACTTTTGCACTTGCAAATATTACAAATCAGTACATATCAGAGATTTATTCACATAACAGTTTTTTCTAGTCTACAAAGCTCTAAGTCTTTACTCCTCCCTATAATGTTATATTCTCGTTTTAGGGATAACTGGCAGGACATGGTGACGGAAGAGATCAAGGTGATTTTCCGGAAGGCGAACAGACAAGTAGACAAGCCCAAAATCTGAATGCGAAGTAGGAAGACACAGGGACAAAGACAAAGGAGGAAGAGTATAGGCTGGATGGATAGCAGAGACCTATAGCGGTGTGTGAGTGTGTATTCGCTGCAGCTTAAAGAGACTTCTTTAATAGGATTGACCCTTGTCTGCCTAATCTGCCTCTGGCCAACACAGCAGAAAGAGCAGCACACTAATGAAATGAGTGATGAGGAAACAGGTGATCAGAGAGAGTGTGTTCTTGCTCAGGCATCAGGAACTGCAGGCATCGGCCATTTGCTTTGGCCACCAAGTGGCTCTTTTCTCATTTTCACTCAGGTTTTTGTCCATCGTCATTCAGATCTCACTGTCATAAGAGTCATTTAGGCTAACTGATTAATATCACTGTATTTTTGGTTGTTGTTGTTGATGTTGTTGTTGTTCTTGTTGTGTGTGTGTGTGTGTGTGTGTGTGTGTGTGTGTGGTTTGGTTTCCCCCAAGGTAAAAAGATTAGGTAATCAAATTGGCCAAATGTTTAGCCAATATCTTTACCTAGGATGTAATTCTTTATTGATTTTTGATTCTTTAACTGTTTTGAAAGGCATTTTGGAATAATGTTGTAATAAGCAAGAGTCATGTTTATGTTCACATTAACAAATCAAATCACTAGAAAGCAGAACCCATCGTGTAAAAATACATGGCTTTTCATAGCAAGGACGAGCAAATTAAACATCTGGAACAACAGATGGTTGTTTTTTTTTTTTGTTGTTTTTTTTTAATCCATAAGCATATGAGGCAAGATCTTAACACTGTAATTAATTTTGTTCTGTTTTCTGTTCATTCTGTCTTTGTAATCCCATTATCCAACACTATATTTATACTTATTCATATATATTTATAAAAAATAAAGCTGTTTTAGTTGCTTGGCCTATTAAATCTTAATAAACATATTAAATATATTAAATATAATAATGTAAAGCTCATGACAGAGCCCCGTGATGTACAGTATAATGGCGCTACGCTAGTCACTGGGTATCAATCAGTCTGTTAATATTCTGGTTATGGACAGAAATAAGCAAATGAAAGAAAGGAGGAAAAGAAAGATAAAGAATATTCTACGTGGTGAAGAACCATTTTGAGGTTGGCGCTTTAGCACTGAACGCAAGGCACTTTATGGATAAAATGTAATTTATTATTTTATTGTGGTGAGCTGACGACTGTGGTACCATTCAGCCCATTTTTCAGCGCTGAATCTCAGAAAATATACACAAAATGTGGTTAACTATCAATGCAATGTGTAGGCATCCAAAATATATGACAGAATAATGTATTATTTTGACTATTCATTGAGTTGCAAGGTTTTAGATTAATTTGATCTGAAAACCTTAACTCAGTGTATATGCTATCTGTATAAACAAACAGAAATTTACCATTTTATTAAGTATAACCATCTACTTTTGAATAAATTGACAACTTATTGAATATTACAATACATTTTATTTATGTTTAAGACAGCATGTAAAAATATAGTCTATTTCCATAATTGCAAATTTATCACAAAAGCCGGAGCCTCTACGCTTGAACTACAACTGGATGTTTTTTTTTTAAATGAGAATGCAAAGACTGTGCATAAAAATATAAACAATTATTTTAAACAGTTCACGACTAATGATTTTAATAGTACAGCTGTAACATTTAACTGAGAAGCACATCATATTGCTACCTGATTACTAAAACGTTTACAGGTAAAGGCTGCACAGGCTGAGAAGGGCTTTATATTTCATTTATGAAAGTTAATACTGCTCTCATGTGGCTGAGTCTGGTATCACAACATGTCCATCAATATAAAGGTCTACTATGTAGAATTTGGGGGAGATCAATTAGCAGAAATGGAATATAATATTCATAAGTGTGCGTTCATTAGTGTATAATTACCTTGTAATTGTAATTAGTGTTTTCGTAACCTTAGAATGAGCCCTTTATATCTACATAGCGAGCGGGTCCGCCTCTACAAAGCCGCCTGGCTGCACCGATACAGTAGCCCAGAACAGACAAACCTCTTCTGTTTTTAAACGTGGCAGCGTGAATCTGGAAGGAAGCACCGGAAGAAAGACAAAGAAGAAGAAAGGAAGGAAGAAGAAAGAAGAGGAATCAGTGTGTGCTGGTGCTGGATAACAAGTTTGAGAACCTAAAATGGAGAAGCATACATATTAATTTATCGCAGAAAAAGGAAAAGAGTGTGAAGTACGAAACAGGCACCTGACAGCCACCACACTTGGAAAGGGACGGGTAAGGAAAGGCATTCAGGGACTCAAAGCCTACATACAGACCTTTAAAAATGCATTTACAAACAATAATGGTCATTATTTCAATTTAATATGCCATTATTTTTGACGTCCTGACATTATTTAAAAAAAACTGTGATTAATTTGACTTAATATCTCATTGTTTCAAGAGAGTATGTTGTTATGTACACTGAATATCTTGCTATTTCGATGTAATAACTTAATTTCAAGATATTGTATCAATATTTAAGTTATCATGTGTTTTTTACTCATCTTAAAATTATAAGATCTTACATAAGAAAGAAAGAAAGAAAGAAAGAATTGATTATAACAAAATATTACAATAAAATTGATTTAATAAATTGATCTATACACATTACATCCATTGCACACCACCAGGTGGCACCTTCTTGAACAATGCTCTTGATGTCATGTATATCACACATTCTACTGTATGTCACAGCATGCAAACTTTTAAGCTTCAAAATCTGATTGTGTTTTGTCATTGCCTTTGTTAACAACGTACACACATTTTCAGTAATTATATCAGTATATTATTACCTTCTTATTGTTATTATGGAAGCACAGTCTTACTAACCATCCCCTCCAGCAGAACCCTGAACTCCAGTCTCTAGTCTAATTCCTATGTTGCAGAACTCACTGATTGGCTTGTGTACTTTCTGTCTCCAGATGAAAGCCAATGATTTCGTGTGCTGGATCATGGCCCTTATGCTAGCATTGATTTTTGGAAAACCTGTATCTTGGTCTGCTGGAGAAGCAAGAGATAAGCATTGACACTGGAAGGCACAAGAGAACACCCCGTTGTCTGAATACACATTCCAGCCATGAGAGGAATGTGACCCATCAAAGATAGGGATCAGCATGTCTAGGGATGATTGAACAACATGGTATGCTGATAGGAGGACTTGTGCCCTATGCCATATGCCCGATACCTTTAAGGTACTGATTCTGGCTCGTTACTCAATCTTTATGGTGGAAACTTGATTTATACTTAAGAATTTAACACATACAAAATGATGCCCTCTTAATATTGCATGCATTATTTCAGTTTCAGGATTAAGACTTTGTTATGGTGAAGGGCTACTTCTGTGTTCCTCAGGGCTGTGTATTGGAAAACTTATTCTTCCAGAAGCCACACTTGGTGAATAAATCTGAGGTAGAGATCAGTCAAAAAGCAAACCTAATGACCGCATGAAACACAAAAAAGATTAAGTATACCTTCCCATATTAGTGTTCCTGGAGCGTCTGGTGACCAGGCCACCCAAGTAACTTCATGTTTAGCCCAAAAGGGGACATGGAGCAATCTTGAGGCCTCACCACTTGCGAGATGAAGATTGGGAGTCATGTATAGTAGAAGTTGTGTGGCAATTTTTACTTACTATTTTTACTATCTCTAAGAACTATTGATATTCTCCAAACAGGAAGACGTTTACGAGACAAGGACACAGTGTATACCCAAGTAATTAGGTAAAATATTGAGTCTGCATAGTGGCATCCCACAAGGGTTTATGTTTGGCGCATACAGTGCTATGCATAAGTCTTGAGGAGCAGTTCTCCAGGCTTCCTGCATACCTTGATGGAAAAACCGTCACAAAGGAACACTATGAATCATGGACTGTCTTCCCCAAAGCCAGATCTCAACATTATAGAAGCGGTGTGGGATCATCCTGACAGAGAATGGAACAAAAGGCAGCCAGCGTCCAAAGAAGAGCTTTGGAATATTGACTTTAAAGCTCTTTCGAATCATACAGACTCTCTTTGTGTTATATACTGTATTTACATGTATGTTTGCAAATGCTGCAATAAATCACAGGACCTATTGTCTCATTTTCCTATCAAAATATAAAGAAGTGAGTGGTGAGGTTTTTTTTTTTTTTATAAATTTGCATGACGATGAAAGACTTATTCTAAGCCATGAAGCATAAAGACAACAATTTTACTTACAGTTTATTTTTAAAAAAGAGAAAATGTGCACAACACAGCTTTTGTACAGTACACATGATTTGGAACAAAATATAACAATTGACCTCATCTGTTATGCTTTCAAAAAGGCATCAGTGTACAAGAAAAGGCAGTGAAATCAAATGAGTGATTTGGATTGTGGTGGAGTGTTTGGCAGATATGAGCATTAGAAGAGCATTCGTGTTAAAATCCTTTTGTCTTTAAACATTAAAGATAAGTCAAAGAACCCACGCAGTTTCACATAAATTCATGAGATTAGAAGAAAAAAACATTTTAGGCACACAGGCTGACATGAATGCTAACATACTTAACATAAGTGTAGCATCTATTCTGATGGACTATTTAATAATTAAAAAGGGCACATGCTCCCATTGATGTCAAACCTGTGAATAAACTAATTATCTAATCTCTCAAGTGGTATTCTTTTACAGTTTTCTAGCTACTGTGGAGGTTTGGTTCAGCTCTGAAGTATACCTGGAGAAAATGTTTACTTTAGTTGTAACTACAAACAACCAGCTGGATTGTGTTCATGAGGTAACCGTCATACCATAAAAATACAAATTATACCAATGATCAAAAACAAATGAAAAACAAAATGGCCACTTTTATCAGCAAATTCAAACTATAATTCATCTCTCATTTTGTCACCCCTTGGTCTAACCAGTCTACCAATGTAAAGGATGGAGTTGGTCTGGTTGTCTTTCACCAGGAAGATGAATGGATGGTCAGCATAGAAGAGCTTGGGGTTCCTGAGCTTTTCTGTACCAAAGATGCCTGTGTCAACTGGGTTACCCTCTGTGTCCCATTCCCAAGCAGATGCATGGAACACATTAGAGAGGTAGAGATCTTTCTTGCCAGAGATGTTGGACAGGTCGGCCTTGGACTTGTCCACCGCCTCTGTGAGACCAATATCTCCCAGATGTTTCTTTGAAAAAAGCAAAGAGAATTCACAATGAATATCATATACAGTAATGAACATTACATGCAGTAATACAGAACATATCTACGTTCATTTATTTTCAATAAACACTTTATCATGATCAAGGTTGCGGGGGATCTGGAGCTTGTCCCAGGAACATTCAGCATAAGACAGGAATACACTCTTAATAAGGAACACCGGTCCATTGCAAGTCACCATTCACATGCTCATTCACACCTATGGGCAACAATTCTACCAGCTGGGAGGAAGCCAGAGATCTCCAAACAAACAGTAACCCAAGCACAAGACTGAACCTGGGACCTCAGAGTCATAAGGTTGCAATGCTACCCACTACACCACCGTGCCACCTAGTGACTTGTACATCTATGTACATCTAATTAGACTACAACATTTGGGTCATGCCTACCTGGAGATCATGGCTGACTTCCATGCTGACTTTAGGCAGAGAAATGGCCACTGCTGTTTCCTGCATCTTGCTCATCCATGTGTTCAGCTGATCTCGGGTTAGAAGCTTCTCCAGCCTCTCTAGGGGCTCCACATGGTAGGGCATGATAAAAATCACACTGGATTTTTTGTGGGCCAGAGGCATGTCAAGCACAAAAAGTTTGTTCTCTTTGTCCTCATAGAAACCATAAAGACCTGTGCAAATGCAAACGTTAGTGTCAGTTAATTTCTTGTAGATATGAAGATTCCTTATTCCTCATCCAAAGACTGCAATATAGCATTTGGTATAAACAGTTGTTGATCTCACCTGTGCGATGCATCATTTGGACAGATATAGTGAGGGAATTGGTCACAAGGAACCCACGTTTGTCAACCATCTTATGGTGGAACTTCTCATGCCAGTGAGCTGTGGAAGCACAAATTAATTTAGAAACTGGAGCAGTGTATTGTATTTGATCCTAAAAGGCATGCCATAGCTTTAAATCTTCACTTACGTTTGAAGAACATGGCGTTGATGATCAGGGCACCATCGGTATTCTTCACATCCTTGGTGACTTCGGGCAGCTTGCCGTCGGTGGACTTGGCGGCCCACTCGTTGATAGAGTTGATAGCGCTTCTCTTGTCACGGAAGTTGATCTTGGAGTGATCGTAATTGTAGTGCTTCTTGCTGCTCTTCACAAAGTCATCAGCAAAGCTGACGGAACTGGGGCCATACAGCCTGTTGCTGATCTTCCAGGTGATGTTGCGGGCCACAGGGTCACTGACCTTAGTCAGGAGCTCAGACAGTCCTGTGTGAAGATGCTCGTCTTTCAGTGCATCAGCCTTCAGGACACTCTTGACCTGTGAAGCAGTGGAGGACTTTCCTCCAAGGGCAACCAAACCCAGAGAGGATGCGACCACCACAGGGGAGATCAGGATGTTTTCCAGGCCCTTCTCTTTAGCCACAGTGTGGTACAGATTGAAACCAAGGTGGCTGCTAGTTTCGGCCATGGAAGTCGCATGGCTGCTGAGTTTCTTTTCCTCAGCTGAGGAGGCCACGGCCAAAAGGCATAGAGTAATGAGGTTGGTCACCCACATTCTTGCTTTGTGTTTGGGCAAGTTTGGGAATCTGGAGGAATAGAAGGTACAAAAGAGTATCAGTGACTGTTATTTGTAGTGAAAACAAAATATAAAATATTTATACTGAGTACGTATGTGTTATTTGCCTGTATTACTTTTTTTTCTCTCAGTTCATTCTGTATTTGTATAGTTTTTTTTATAAGAACTTTTCTTTTTAATAAACTTGGGTTGCCTTTGTAACTAGGGCATCCGGAGCAGAGACAGTCCAAGCAGGAATGTAAATGTGAGCCTTTTGGTATTTAACAGGACACCTTTTCAGGTCAGGAAACTGTGTCAAATCATTCTAACAGACTTAAGAATGCTAATTTCCTTTGAAGTCGTTCGTGGTGTGACCCAGCATGCTGCGCTAGCATACAAAAGGAACAAAAGTTCTGCCTGAGGCTACATTTGAAGGCAGCCTTTTCATTTCCATAGATCTTAATGTTTTTGAATGTTGCTTTTTTCTTTCACCAACTGGAATACCTTGAAAGGTTTTCATAGTGTTGTCAAAGATTTCGATTTTCATTCTGAAAGACAAGAGGTGCAGTTTGGTAATCTACAGAGCAAAAAAAAAAAAAAGGTGCACAAAATTGCTAATTCCGCAGAAGAGGCTAAATTACAATGAATTCGGTTATTTCTGATGTCTTTTTTTTTTTTTAATAGTTAGTCTGAGTTCTGAAAACTTTTGTTCCATGCAAACTTATATGCCAACTTGGCACTTCATGCACACACAAAGGAAAGGACACGTAGCCTTCTCCTATTGGACGAGAGTCTCAGAAAAAGACTTCTGACCAATCAGAGATGCCACAGTGGAACAGTAACAGGATTCCAGAGGACGCTCTATGATTTTAGTGTTAACAGAGAGCCACTCCCTGTTGGTTTTCTTAAATCTGATTGAGACCTTAACACAAATCACAGCACTTTAGCATTTTAAAATAAAACTGCAGAAGGTTTTAAAAACACAGGACAAATGTTCTAACGAGTTTATTGCAAATTTCTCTAGTCAGGTTATAATCCTTTCTAGTGATTTTATCCTTAACACAATTTCTCTCTGGTTTAAGGATTCATTCAAATGTTTCAATTTATTCCCCTTTTTGTATGCAGTTTTTTCTCAAATATTAAGAGAAAGAAAAATGTTTCCTGTCCCACTTAACATACAAAAAAGAAAAAAAAAACCCCAGCAAGATCAAAGTGAGCAGTAAAGGCAACTATATATTTGCTTCTGCGAATGCAGATTTCTCTGCAGCCTTTTATCTGCAAATCATTATTTACAGATTTAGTGTTATTGGAGAAAAATTCCCACACTATAATCTTGAATGCGTACGCATTTAAAGCAAGCAAAAGCAAAGCCTTCTTTTGTAAGTTCGGCACAAATGTATCATACAGATTCTTTTAAGAAGGCTTACCTTTTACAGCAGCTCTGACGCTCTGATCTTCTTATCTCCTGCTGACGTGTTGCAAACTAACGGTTTCTAGCGGTCTATATACTGCTTGGGAAGAAAGTTCTGGAAGTGTGTGCAGGAATATTCAAATGAGGATGTCTGGATTTTCCTTGGGAAGCTGAGGCAGAGACCTCCCACTGGATCGAATGACGGAAGGTTCGAGGTTCGGAAGTGAGCACGACTCTGTCAGGTCCTAAAGCCTTTCCCAAATGTCTAGACTTTCAGCAGAATTTGAAGGATTTATATCCGAATACACAAAATGATAGAATTATATATACCAGTAATAAAGTCAGCATGTGTCATATGTGGCTTTGAAGTGTGTTACACCTCAAAATACCGAATACACCATGACCTATTGTGTAACACAGTGAAGAGAAATGTTCCCTTCTGCAGTTTGAAGTTGTTTTGGACACCATTGGAATAGGATCACTAAAGTCATACTGGGAAAAATTTTGTGGTGAAAATATCACTGCTAAATCTGCATATTCCTGAGAATATTTGAGATATCCTTTGTTTCTGATGTAATTCTGGATGCCTGTTACTGCATGCTCGGGCTTGCAATCTGACCCCCGAGTGCAGATTGCCACGTCTTCTGGCCGCCTACAGGCTCCAACATCCCGTGGGTGGGTGCAGCAAAAACAACCATCAACTCCACCATCACACAGCTGCCTTTTAATTTTTAGACACATTTTTAGCTTTATGGTGATGTACTCGGAGCTTTCCTGCACTCTTTATTCTTCTTGAATGTTAAAGAGACGCATACTGCGGCGGTGTGTAATATACAGGAAGGCTGCACAGGAAGCCGTGTGTTTAAATCATTCGATTTTATTTTGTGGAATACGTGCTGAACGTGATATCGTTGAGCAAAAAGGTTTTGCACCCTCAGTTTATAAGGTTTCAAAAATGTAAAAGAAAGATGAAGTATTCTAGGCTAGGACGTTAATTTCTAGTTTACATTCTCGTTCTTATCTTCTGTGCAGCTTTTTGATTCTCTCACTTGTAATATCCAGTGTATTCCTTTTCAGATATTTGTTCTCAGTGTATGATGTGGCACATTTGCTTCTTCTAATCAGATCTGGAGACTGAAGCTCAAGCTAAGCGAATGTCTTGATTCTTTTTGGATTGTTGTTTTGTTGTAGGATTCACCCTCATTTCATACTTTGCCTTTTTATCACTTAGTTATATCGCACTTGGTATATTTTATACTTAATGTACTTGTTTTATTCTGTGTCTAATCATATTTCGTGCCTTATAATTATGTTATGCGTAAGCAATTTATTTCAGCCTGGCCACAAAAATATCTCTGCAATCATTTATATGTGCTGGAATTCTTTTTGGGTTTTAGCAATGCTTTTCTTTCACTCTGAAACCATGGGGGATGCAAATTTTTGCACTGCATATGTTTAAGTTGGTGCATTAAATTTGGTGCAACAAAATGGATTTGCACACTTTTTCCTCTCAAGTAGAAAATCCGGCTGTAAGATGTTTACTTCACTTATTTTGACTTGCCTTATACAAACACATCAAACACACCAAACGCACATTTGGTGAATCGCAGCCCCTCTGGATGAAAAGCCCCAGCAGTGCACGACCCCCGCTGGTGTAAATCCTTCTGTCCACGCAAGCGTTAAACACTGAAATTCCTCATCCAATCTATAACAATGCTACCAACATTGAACCTACAATCTCCTCACAGCAGCAGCGGAGAGTCACTGAGTGATGATTTGGGAGGTCAGATGTCAGAGAAAATTCTGGAAACACACATGGAGTAAAAAAGGTATAAGAAACTTCTCCCAAGATTGCATCAGTTAAACCACACCTACTGCTGAACATACAGCCTGAGGGAAAGAGTTAAAAAACCTGACTGTGCAGAAAGTTCAGCACAACTGATGACAATTTTCTTTCTTTCTTTCTTTCTTTCTTTTTTAATTTCTTTAATAATCTCAATATATATATATATATATATATATTTAAAATTTCGTTGTTGCCATCTTCCTTCTTTAGATACTTCTCTTCCTTCCTTCCTTCCTTCCTTCCTCTCTTTCTTTCTGAATTTTTAAAATATTATATGGTTAAATATTATTTTTCTCTTCTGTAAATTTTTTTAATTATTTATTCCTTCCATTTTTATTTAATTAAAATTTACTTTAATATGACTAGTTCTCTTTTTTTAGACTTTCTTTCTTTCTTTCATCCTTTTTTTACTATTTATGACATTTATGATTCTTTTTCAGGGAGAATAATGTATTTATTTGCATCCGTCCTTATTTTGTTTGTTTGTTTGTTTGTTTCATTCATTCATGCTTTCTTTCTTTCTCTTTAGTTTCCTTTATATTATATTTTTAATATTATTTTTCTATTTTTTTAATATTATTATAATTTCTTTTATTATTTATTACTTATGACTGAGACAGGATACAGGGTCGAGGGCCGTAGTCAGAGACCTCTGGGAGCTTGGCAATGCTGGGATTTAAACTCACAACCTTCTGCTCAGAGCCCAAAGCCACCACTGCTTCATCACACAGTACTGATCATTTACATAGATACATTCTACTGTATGCGATTCTGCTACAGGAACAGTAGAAGTAATAATACCAGTTAGAAATGATATCGTCATCATGGAGTCGGGGATGATCGCAGTTGCTCTCACTGATTCTCTCGAACTACTGCTTGCCAAACAACATCTGATTCCAGCAAAGCCATTATCTACTGCATGTGTTTTTGTAAAACTAATCTGTTCCAATGCCATATTTAACCCACATTTAACCTTTATCATTGTTTCAAATCTGCCTGTTCATGTGTGTCCATAAAGTGCATAGACCATAGGACAAAGAGTCCTTTCAGCTAAGGGGGAGTTGTGATGGGCTGCACACAGCATGATGTAAGACGAGAGCAATGCTACGCTAAGAATATGCTGATGTAACTTTCTGCTGAATTACATTATTTTGGAAAAAACACTGTGGAAAGCATTTGGTTTCTAGGCAGTAAACTCCTGAAATATTCCTGTTGGATAATTTTACAAAAAGCACAACCTGCATATTTTATTTGTTTTGCAGAGGTCAGAATCTATTCTGACGATACTTCTAGAAAAAGTAATAAAATGGTCTCAGTGTATTGATGTAAAGATAACTGAACCGAGTCTAGTGTAAATACAATGTTAATTAACAACACTGTCCTGGTTTCACCACTATTGTTAGTGGGAAAAACATCATGTGTAATGTGTATGTGCTACCACTACAGCTACATCGCCAGATTTTTGATTTTTTTGACCACACCACCAGTGCTACGTATGACAATAAACATCCATTCATCCATCCATTATCTATAGCGCTTTATCCGTCTGGGTCGGGGGGAAGCTGGAGCCAATCCCAGCATCTTGGGGCGAGAGGCGGGGTACACCCTGGGCAGGTTGCCAGTCCACCACAGGGCCAAC
>JAQQZR010000003.1:2847202-2859432 GCA_030068235.1 Notoglanidium macrostoma
ACACACACACACACACACACGCACACCACTAATTACCTGCTAGTTCATTTGACTCAAAGTTCATCCTCATATCATCAATAGACTGAAAAAGTAGGCGATTTTTCTTCGGGTGCTTTGTACAGTTGATCGTCTCGGATGATTGGATCAGGATGGATTTTCTTCACTAATTGGCCAGAACTCCCCAGTGGTATGACATCTTATTGTAGTGCTGGAGTTTAAAGCTGTGAGTGCAGGAAAACATGACAATTAAATTGCCTCTTATAAAGTTATGCTTTATTTTGCTCTTGCTTTATTACTGGAAGGATAAAAGTAGTTTTATTTTGTGTATATTATTTTCTAATGAATTGCACGTTCAATGTTTTGAACAATGAAACGGCTTACTGGATAATGTATAAAAGTTAAGTTAAAAAGAGAGAGAGATGAGCTCAATCAAAACTGCATTATATGTTGTAGAAAAACATTCTGTAAACTGAATCACTAAAGTATTAAACTTAAGCAAAACTGTTTTTTTTTTTTTATATCATTAAATCTGTCATTATTTATTACATTGGGTTTTTAAATGCAACATTTGAAACACTACAAAATATTAAATCGCTAATGGGGCATAAAATTGCTGCAGGAATAATGACTCTTAATAACTTTTTATTTCTGTTAAGAATAATAATGTAACAGTCATGTCTAGTCAAATTTAATTAAATGTTTTAAATGTGGCTTGTAATTACAAAGGGCTGTAACAAATATAATTTAGCACATTTTTTTTGTTGCAACTCAAGTCTAGGAAAATTGATAAAGCAAATATGTGTTGACGTTATTGATAGTCAGTAGGTTTCTTTTTCCCATCCCTAATTTTTATTCAGTTTTTCCCTACAACAGTTAACCTCACAGCCAAGGGTGACAGATCTGATTATCTTATATCGTGGACGATCTTCATTTGGAGTATATCTGCTTTCCAGAGGAATTGTACAGATTGTGTCATCAAATAAATAAACAGGATTTTTTCCTACTTAGATATGTTTTCATAGCATTTCCGCTGAACGCTAACCCTGCCAGCAGTCCTCCTGCCACTCAGTGGGTGTAACCTCTGTGACTCCTAAATACGGTGACATCACAGGCATATTGACCTCTATTAGGACGACGCATCTTGGAGGAGTAACTTGTTTTGAAAACAGAAGACATAAGTGCACTTTGAATTTTTCATTCTATGCACTACAGGTGGTATATTTGAGTTCTGAGTAATTGAAAGTTTTCCATTTTTTTTGCTTTGAATTTTGCGTTCTTATTTGCTTCTAGTGCAAGTTCAGAAATGCACTTCTGTTCATGTTCACTATTTGTTTTCGGACTACTTAAAAGTGATATTTATGCCATTTCGGCAGTTACTTTATATTTGTACGGTTTCTCAATTTGCAGTAAGTTCATAATAAAGTGGCACTGGTGTTCTGAAATTAGTTTATATTGTCTTTAATCAGGTACAGATAGAAAAATTATTATTACGTGACTATTATGGCATTTGAGTCACAAAAAAGCCTGTTTATCAGATGCTGATACTGTTCAACTGCTACACATTGCCGATATTGAAAATTTCCGTGTTGGGAAGGCTGTGAGAGACTTTACGGTCAATGGGAATTGAATGTCACAGCCGTCACACTGAAAAATCTAACAAAAAAGACAAAAAGAAAACTAACCAGATGTGATTTTTTTGAGTACTAATTTCGGGGAAACATTGATGTGACTGGAAGGTTCTGGATATTTTTTTTTGTTTCGTTTTAATGAAGTAAGAAAGCGGTACATTTGTACTATTCCCGTCCTTGAAACCTTGACGAGATGAATTTTGGCCCAGCGTCTTCCGTGTAACCTGCTGAGTAGAAGCTGGTCCAGATGGCTACCTGTCGTCTTGCTCCTCCTGACAGATGGCCCCGCTTTGCTGTTTGCTCAAGAAGCTCAGAAAGTAGCAGAAAGAGTTAAAGATTTCATTGTTCCACTCCAGAATGTTTCTCCGGTGTCTGCATGCCACACATAACTTCCTCAGCTTCAGGTTTTCCAGGCAACTGTATCGGCACCTATCATATGATTAAGAGCTGAGCCTGAATTACGATCTCTTTCCCAGGCAGTCAGGTTTCTCCAGCTGCTCATTGTTCGGAGGTTTTTTCATACTAGCGCCCAGACGAGGCAGTGAGTTCAGAGTGGGTTCGGGTAGTGAGATGTCTGCTCTCAGGAGACACAGGTGATGTAAGGGTTAGTGTAGTTTGTTATATGAGGAGAAGCTGCTTAGTACAGATAGGTAAGCATATTCTAGCACATAGTGCGGAAGTGAAATTCAACAATGGATAAGGAACCAAAACCCGAGCTCTGGTTTGTATTTTGCATAAATTGTAGTAATGTATTTAGTTTGTCTTGCATTTGAAAATGGTTTAGAGCACTTCACTCTTACATTACGATCTACAACACCACCTTTGACAGCAATGC
This sequence comes from Notoglanidium macrostoma, assembly GCA_030068235.1. Lineage (NCBI taxonomy): Eukaryota > Metazoa > Chordata > Actinopteri > Siluriformes > Auchenoglanididae > Notoglanidium > Notoglanidium macrostoma. Next base: position 2,849,666 of record JAQQZR010000003.1, read on the forward strand.
AGCAGGTTTATATAAATGCACTAACAAGGTGTAAAGGTTTTTCACAAGGCGACGTTTATTTAAAAATTTCTCCAGTGTCGGTGCTTTGTAACGGTCAGAGGTAAGTGTTTTCCAACATCTTGAAGATGAGGAAGCTTTATATTTTGTGGTTTCTCAGTAACAAGCTGCAATTTGTCATCAAAAGAAGGAAAAAAGAGAGTCTGGTGAGGAAACGACAGTTTATAGCTGGTATAACATAAGCGATAACAGGAAGGAACTTGTTCCTTGGACTTTCCACATCATGGAATGTGATTATAAATGTATAAAAAAATATGACTTGCCATTCTTTGTTATGTAAATTGTATAACGTTCAGGAATAATAACATACTTCCGGAAGCGCCGCTAATCATCCTTGCGGTTGGAAATCATTATACCTCCCCGTTACCCAGCATGCCCTGTCCTGTTTTATTCCTTCCTTATTAATAATTGGAAAACTCCAAGGTAATGATGAAACAATTTATTATTGAACTCTGTGTTTTCAATAGCACATTACTCGACAATATTGACGATTTAAACAAATAAGCAGATGCCATTGCTTTTAGGTGGTGTATCAAACCTGTAGTGGAACAGTGTTTGTGGCAACATTTTTTGACAGAAAGCCCTTTTCAGTAGAGTTGTGGTGCGTGACTCTCGCTTATTCTATCACTCCCTGCTGCTTTTAATTATCACCGTAGAAGAGCTAAACTTTCCACGCAGTGCTCAGACACAGCCCTACCCATCTCCACTGCGTCTCCCTGGCATCTAAAATCACACACTACCGTCACCGCGGCACAGAGGGTGGACACGTCTCCAGCAGTGTGTCAGCCCCTTGTAATTATTCTGAAGACCATTCAGGACTGCTCTCTGTTACATCTGCACAGTGTCTTTGAAAGACGGCAATCTGGTTGGAAAACAGCTGCTGATTTATAGCTCGTTTTATTTGAATCCAGTCCAGCATGGAAAAGCTGGTATATATATTTGTGCGCTTCGGGTAATACAGATACAAATACACAAAATATTGTGCATTGTGAGAGATTCATTTTTACATTGCACGTTCAGAATTAGATATTATGAATTGTATTAGGGCTACATGAAAGACTAAATATTGTGTATTTTTTTTTATATATTGAAATAAATCTGTCAGCCTTGGCTTCTAGTTAGAAAACATTGGATTGTGATTAGTGAACCTTGATTTTGATTGTAAAGCCTTGGGTTCTCATTGGGCAGCCTTTGGACTGATTGGCGAACCCTTGTGTTCTGATTGGTGAACGCCCGGTTGTGATTGGTGATTCCATAGGTCTGATTAGTGAACCTTTGACTTGACGTAGAAAACCTTGGGTTCTGCTACGAAAAACTTGGAATATAATTGGTGATCCTGGACTGTGATTGATGATCATTTTATTATTTTTATTATTATTATTAGATACAGTCAGTATAGTGAACACCATCATTCAAAAACTGTGTATATCATACAGACCTGAATTCTATAAAAAGCTGATTTGGCATCAGAGCTGGTTGACTTTCCTCTGACATCAGGTGATTCCCCCCCCACATTCTTGAAGAAGGCGCCTATATTTAGCTCACGTCTCTTCGACCAGCTAAGGCTGATCAATCTCCCAATGGTTTGGCTCCAGATGCTCGCTACTCTAACATTTTGCTGACTCCCGCACTTTTCCCCTGCTCATGCCGACGCCTGCTTGTCTTTTCTTTTACGAGAAGATGACAGATGAGAGGCAGGGGATGAAAGACGGAGAGCTGATGGTTTGACATCACGACTCGGTTCATTCTGACTTGTTTTCTTGTGATTTTTCATCAAAGAGATGGAGAACACATAAAGCTACTCTTGAGGGTTTTTTTTTTTTTGGGGGGGGGGGGGTGGTATTATTTCATTACACTCATGCACTCTCTTGTCTAGCTCTTTGATATCTACTTATTTATCACTAAGCAAATCCTTGCCTTGTCCCTGTGATCCGTGCTGTGAGACATAATCAAAGCGTCCGTGCTCTATTGAGGTAGAAGAGGTAGGGAGCTCTGAAGTTGAGATTAAGATTGTAATGAAAGCTATGCAAATGACCTCCAGCTGCACTCGTATCAACACGCCTGAGGTCCCAGTGTCCGTTATAATAATGTGATTATCGTTAAGTCTACTACTACGTAAGGCTGAAAACAAAAACTTATGTAGCACAAATGTAATGTGGCCTTTTGTAGATCTTTCTTTGAAACATCTCATTTACAAGCAGGTGCTGAAGATATGTTTAATAAATCAGGAACAGAAGCAACAACTGCTGAAAAGCTGTACGAGCAAGAAATTCCACAATACAAAAATATTGTGTAGTCTGATCCTGCTATAAGAGAGAGTAAAGTTCTTTAGGAACTTTGCAGTAAATCACCAGCAACTCCTAGCATGATGCAACATACCATTTATTGCAAATATAACTGGCTAACAATTAGTTAAAAAGCAAACCGTTGCAGGGAAAACTACAATGTTTTTGTAGACTGATCATACTGTATATGAATGGTTCCAATAATTTTGAAGCTGAATTCGTTACCTAATAAACTTGAAATCAGCTCATTTTAAACTTCTTTAAACAGCTGTAAAGTGGAATACTTTACCTAAACTCCCACATGACATGTACACCCCTGTGGAACTGTTTGTTCAACAAAGAGTTTGAAATCTCTCTGGAATTTTCACTTGAAGGACGATTACGAGGAACTCGCTTCCGCGGACTAAGTTCGCGCTCTTTGATTTGGCGCCAGATTCCGAGAAGCAGATAATAAATTCTCTGCCAGTCTTGTGTTTACACACTTCCAGACTCAACATTTATTCATGTCTTCAAACACATTTGGAGATTACAGAGATTAGCAGTCCACATCACAGAAGTGGTTTTAGTGGTTCTGCCTACAAAAACTAACACGTGTTCTGAGATTCATTAATGGAAGGAAGTGCATGATGTAGTACTTTCACTTCTCTGATTGTTGTACTACTGAGCCATTGTTACATGACACCGTTGTGGACATGGACTGTCTTCTTGAGAATTTTGGAAGTGCATGAAAAGGGAATTAAACACACTTATATATATATAGGTCAGTGTCAGCAATGATACTGTCGCTTTACTGGTCAGGATAGAGCTGCTGCTCCTCTGAATCAAGAGGATGTGATTTGGGAACCTTACATTGATGCCCCAAGGTTTGCTCCCACTAGAGCTGCATAAGGCATGTCCCTATGGACTGAGACCCCGGGGCAGAACCAGGCCCCTCTGGAGAGATTATATCAACAATTTGCTTGGGAAAGTCTGGAGTCTATGCGGGGGAAAGAGACCTCTGGGTTGGCCTTCACAGCCTGGTGCCTCTGCAAGATCCACCAGGAAAATCAGTGACTGAACGAAAAACATTTTGCCATTATCATCATCAGAACAAATCTAATTCATCTGATCGCATCTAATCAGAATCTTGGAGTGGGACAAAGACTCAGAGACATACCATTATGTAAAGCCTCTCCATATGTCCAAATATGAGGTTTCTTTCCACATACATTGATTGCATAGTATCAGGATGTCTATCAAATTGGAGCTGGAGATGCAGGAGGTTTGCCAAATTTAAAATCCTAACCTTGCGTAAAAGAATATTAAAAGTCCCCTATGTAGGATTCAACCAATTGAATGCCCCTCTCTTACCCCTGCCTTTTCAATTATGTATTAGAGCGTACGGTGGCCGTCAGGTGCCTGTAATGTACTTCCGGAACTTACATTCACACTCCCTTGCTTCTATCTGTACTAAATATTCTAATGTTCTGGAGTCACGCTGCCACTTATAAGAATGTAAAATGCAGAAGCCGCTGTCTAGAGGTTTGTCCGTTCTGGGCTACTGTAGCGGCGCAACATGGCGGCTCCGTAGAGGTGGACCCGCTCCCTATGTAGATATATAAAGGCCTCATTCTAATATTATGAAAACACAACAATTTTTAGTTCTGTGGGAAGAAGTATAATAATAAAGTGAATGTAAAATGCCCTGTTGCATGGTGTGAATCCTATAAATACAAAAGTACCCACAGAACATATTCACAATGTTCTCATGAAAAACTTCAGCCACACCAAATATTTACTCAACGTCGTGTGCAAAACACCAGCTCTTTCCAATGCAGCCATCCTAAAACCCCATGTTTGGTTTATTCAGGTGTAAAAACAGGGCAAGCCTACAATACATATTCCAAATGACTGTTGTTCTTGAGAGGGGTGGTTTTTGAAATTGTAGACTGCCCTCTCAGACATTCTAGAACGTGAACTCGCACCCACACCCTCTCTGACAGGGAGTATTTTAGTTTGGGTGTTGCACAAAGCGGTGTTGAGCAAACAGATGGTCGCTTGAATATTCCTGGATGTCGTGGGGAATGCGAGTGGGAGGCGTCTGAGTCAGCACTGGAGGTCTTTCAATAAAAAGGGAGTCGAGAACAAACAACCTGTTATTGAAATTCATGTGTGTGTGACCTGGTGATTTCGTAGTCATGTCATCTGCAAAGTGATTTTCTAGAATGCAGTCGTTATTAACCTTGACTTGATTATTCACGATTTGTATCTAAAATTCCACTTGGCTTTGTTTTTTTCTTATGTTTTAAAGCCAAGCAAGAGCGTGTGTTTCTTTCCCCCCACCAACTGTCCCAAGTTTGCCAAATCAAAAAGTAATCGCAGCCTCCCCTCTGTGTTCACACTACTGATGACTTCCAAGACTCATTTTATGCAATAGTTCCTTGTCTGAGAGAGCTGACATGTGTACGGTTGCGACATGGCCTGCAGCAAGTTCAGCTCCTCTGTTCATAAACACACTTAACATAATGACAGTGATCCAAAGATAGATTATGTCATGTGGTTTGTTGTTTATTGTGTCCTCATGCCATCTTGGCAGGTTCATGTGAGTCTATGGGAACATGTGAAAGCAAAGCAGAGACGTGAGAAGGAATTTCAAGAATGTTTAGCTGCACATTCAAGGGCAACTGCTGGAAAAGAGGGCTAATAAAAAGAGGCTTATACGTGCTTATTCGAAGAGTTATTTTAATAAGTTTTAATATTGTCTATGGTGTATAGTTATATATAATGTATTATACCACAGAGCTGTTGAATTCTTGGATTATTTTTCTGTAATTACAGCTTTTCTGTAATAGGAGGTTTATATTAATGTGCTTATAATAATACGTTATTGTTTACACATATGAGGGACACGCCACATAATCTAATATCATGTGTACGTATAATATACCATGTGTCGGAATTAGAACTAGCCCGGGCACACCGGTCTTGCTTTAAAGCAAAAATGGTGGGTGAATTGAGTGTTGAGGTCCTTTTGCTAGCTGTGCACATTTATACGACTCTTCAAACTCAAGCAAAGTTACTGAGCAACGTGTTTGTGCGATCAGAAATATGTTGGAGGAAAAACTGAAGAGAAATGGGAAGCGATTCGAGGCAGAAAGGCACACGGACCTTAGCCGTCATAGACGGAGACATTTGAATTAGCCTTTGAATTGTACCTTTTATACAGATATAGGTTCCCGCTCTGTGACCTACCAAGCGTTCTGGCTCAGAAGCGGAACGAAATTCAGTATTCGGACCTTTTACACTGAGCAGTGAGGCAGAATAAAGGCACAACATTTCCTGCCTTGAACAGGCTGTGATAATGGGACTTTTGTAAGTTTTCTGCCACAGGAACCTCTTCAGGATTTTACACTTTCTGGTATCATGATAATGACAAGCTTTATTTTTTGGCCTTATTAACTTCATGAGTGAGAGAAAACAAGAGGGTGGAGTTGGAGTGAATGTTTACAGCTGCTATATTTCACAGATGTTCCATGACATTAAATATAGTTTAAAATGGTTGAAACATATGTGCTGTTTATTATTACATTTTGAAAAAATTATTATCTATGTCAAATTGCGGTGGTATGTGAGGAATATGCGGTGGTATATGAGGAACACTTCATGTTGTCCACGGCCTGAGAAAAGTCTTACAGTTAAGGTTAGGGATTTGAGTAGAAGATTGTGGTCCTGGTTTCCACCAGGAGCTTCTTGCTTGGTGTCTTTCATGTTTTGCTACATAGAAAGTGCTGTGTTTTTCATTTCGGTGAACTGTAGTCCAATTTGCTGAAACATTTCCCCTAAAGCTGACTGTTATTCTGTCCTTTTTCTCAGCTGGTAGGAAATGAGGCAGCAGAAAAAGGCTGCCTCAAAGACTGTTCATTGAGACACCCTGCTCATGTGCGTCAATCCTCACTGGAGTATGAGCAGAGCAAAGGGTCAACAAGCTGGTTACCAAGTACAGAGTTCAGTCTGGGGATCATTTAGATAAAGAAATGTTTTTATCAGTTGTAATTTGGTCACGACTTCATTAGGCTGCTCAAAGCTTTTTTAGACTCCTTAACAGGTACAGTCAGAAAGCTTCCAGATTGGTATGTAAATTAGTGTTAGACATGCCATCTATATACACATACAGAGGGAGGGACTAGGGTAGCTGGCTGGTACAGAAGCAAGAACCAAGGACACCGATACACAGTGACATGAAGAAGTGTATCATTGTCCCTCTTACCAACTGAAAGTTGCCCCATCACCTTTTAGTGATGGATAAATTCAACTTTAGAAGGCAAGTAAAATTTCCATTATTTTTCACAGTTTTGTTTGTCTGAAATTTGACAAAGCTTAAAAAAAAAAAAAAAAAAAAAAAAAAAAAAAAAGTGGAAGCTAATGTAATTTAATAACAATAACAATGGCGAGCTAGTTTGCTAGTAAAGTCCCTCTGGCTTGCTCATGAGGGATCTAAATCTACTCTACATCCAGATTTCTATCTAAACTGCTTTGAAATAAAATCATAGTTAAATAAAAATGACCTGACCTGAGTTTGTCACTACTGCATATCTTTTTGGAAGAACACCTTTTCTTCACCAGTGCAATATATTATATTGTGTAATCTTGTAGTAAAATAGGACCTCTTGTTTTCACTTTGTCAAGGTTATGTGTACCGAGACGATAATTGCATTTCATCACATGATCCTATCAGCAGGAGCTAATCCGTACTGTTTGACCCTCCTGTATGAGTAAATGTGCAGACTGTGTAGGAATACAGAGATAGATATTGTACCCAGTATAGAGGCAGCGTCATCGTTATATGATTTGGATCTTGATCTTCATGATGTTATTAACATATGACGACTGATTGTTCTACCAAAAATGGAAAGTATATACTGTAAGGTAATTGAGCAGTACAATCACTAATTCTACCATATAAAATCATATAAAAAGTGTTCTGTACCAAAACCTCATATTATATCCCCTTCTACCCATTAATATACCCTTTATATTAATATTTGTGTACGTATTTCTGATTTTCGTTTGCCCAGTAGATGCGTACTATATGGGGCAAGGTCATATTGTAATGAAAATCAAATATCATCTCCATAAAGGACCCCCTGACCAGGAACTGAAACAGGAAATACTTAATTATTCATCAGGAGTCCAGTATGAATCAGTTCCACAGTATGAGAAACTATTCATTTAGAAATGTTGAAGCCGAAGTTGAAGAATATTAGCTCCACATATTTTTCCACATCTGAGACTTTTGACCTTTTTTTATATACTGGTCCCTTGTTGGCATATGAGACACACTTCATTTTCCTCAAATTGAATTAGCTGTTGCTGTCCTGTCTGACCTGCAAGATGAAGGTCTATGGCTTGATAGATTGCTAGTCTTGTGTAACCCTGCATAAATTTTTTTTTATTCTATGTGGTATTTAATTTACTGCCATGACACACTAGAAGACAGATCTATAACCTCTACCAGGAATAATGACCTTTGTTGGTAGTTAGGCTAGTCAGTTCTCCTTTTATATTAATGAAACTGTCTACATGGTTATACACATTGGCATAACATTGTCTGGAAATGGCCAAATTAAGATAACATAACTTTATTGATCATAAAGGTTCTCAAGCTCCTGTTAGTGTGTTAGGGTCAGAACTTATGGTTTTGTTGATGAATTTTGAGTTTCTTGGATTTCAGAGTTGTTGTCTCTTGGTTGTTGTCTTGAATTCTCCTGCTAGCTAGGTGTTGTTTCTGCGTGCATTCGAAGTTGCAAACTTAAAGTTAGCTACAGTAAGATGTCTAGCTAACATTAAAGTTATTGACATGACATAAAGCCTCACAGAAATTCTGTAAAGTTTGCTCATATTAGCTTTAGGAATATGGCTTAAAATTTATTTCTGAAATCCTGTCAGGTCGATTAGTTCAAGTTGGCTAGCTAGCTAGAATAAGCAGGGACAATGATAAACATTTATATGACTTACAAATACTTTTCATAATCGTGCCAGGTTGGGTCAAATTAGCTAGCTAGCCAAAATGAGCTACAATAAATAATTATGTAACTTAAAAATCCTTTCAGTAATCCTGTCAGCTTAGGTCATATTAGCTAGCTGGTTAGCTTTAGCAGTAACGATTATGTACGTATATTTGAACTAAATATGACCTACAGCTATGAGGATATAAATGTAGTTAGCTAGCTAAAGTGATGCACTATGAATATTCATATGACTTAAAATCCATTCAGAAAACTTCAGCTTTGGGAGAGGATCAAACTGGTCTTCAACTTTCAAACATTGTCTCCATCATGACATCAATAGGGTCCAAGCTAAACAGTACAAACTCTAATTACTGTAGATAAAGCTGTTTCCTCTGGCGGAATGCACATGCCAGACTGCTGGTGGTCTCCGCTCTCTGCCTCTCGAATGCCTCTGATGGACTTGATAGCCATTTTGGGTCCACTTGTGAACCGCTACATTAAGCAGCTATGCAGCAGTAGCACTAACAGATAAGAGCAAGTAGCTTTTATGTGCTCTTGCTGCTCTTGGGAGAATCCATTTAGCAATAATAGCTATAATGTTTATTTGTACAACCGGAATTTGCATTTAGCTTCCGGATTTACATGTGCATTAGTTTAAAAATGACCCGGTGGCCTTTGGACATCAGACTGCATAATGCTTTTGAGGATTCAAAAATGGCACTTGTTTGCATAATGCTATAATTATTAAGCCTTTGGGTCTTTCATTGGATAAAACAAGAGCATTAGACTCACTGATCTGGAACTATAGAATAGTGTAATGGACAAAAGCTACTGCTGCAAGTGTCGATTTCTTAAACCTTAACTCTTGGCTTTAGAAATATTTTATTCATATCTTTATCTATCTACCGTAGCTGTTAGATAAGTTGAATTATAATAGGTTAAGTATTAAGACGTATAATAGCTTTCTTATATTGTTTCATGAGCAGGGAAGTTTTTTGGAGCACACAGATATCTGTTTCTGTAAATGTGATACTCCAAAAGTGCTTAAATGGCATTATTTTAAAGGTGTGGTTCGCAGTTTCTGCCAACAGCCCCTTTCTTTCGTTTCCTCTAAAGCCACACCACGTAAACACCTGAATGCTAAGGTGAAGCTTGCCAAATCACCGGGAAAAATGATTGACATGTAGCTAAAATGAGCAATAATAATTATATAACTTAAAAATCCTCTCAGTAATTCTGTCAGGTTAGCTTATATTAGTTAGCTGGTCAGTTTCAGCAGTAAAGATTGTGTATAGAACTAAATATGACCTACAATTCCTCTCAGAAATCCTGTCAGGTTAGCTTATATTAGCTAGCTGGTTAGTTTCAGCAGTAAAGATTGTGTATAGAACTAAATATGACCTACAATTCCTCTCAGAAATCCTGTCAGGTTAGCTTA
>JAQQZR010000003.1:2860778-2905803 GCA_030068235.1 Notoglanidium macrostoma
GTGTGTGTGTGTGTGTGTGTGTGTGTGTGTGTGTGTGTGTGTGTGTGTGTGTGTGTGTGTGTGTGTATGTGTGTGAGAAAATGGCTATAAAAAAAGTACATTTTAAGTAATTTTTTTCTGTACTGAGAAAACGACGGCAGTGTTGTTTACTTGAAGCTCACTTATAATGGTGTTCTAAGGGCAGCTGTATTAAACTCCTCCGTCAATAAATTTGATTAAACACAATTTAACAAACAAATGTTAGATTATTTAAAAATCAGGAACAGATATTTCAACCATTCTGTCTCTCTGAGTGTCCAGATTCTATATAGTTCAAACTCCTAGAAGATGCTAGAAGGTAATAATCACTGACTGGTGGTTAAAAAATAAACCCCATAAATCCAACTTTGCAAAATTGTAGTCTGTGACTTGTAACAATTGACCTATCGTCTTTAGACGCGAGAGTCCCAAGTGTACGTTTAGCATTACCTGGAAATCTAATTAACCAGGCTAAAACATGATAGCTAATGTAATGTGATAATGTAGCTAGTTAAAGGTGCATTAGATAAGAGTTCTCAAAATGGATCAAGATTAGGTAATTACTTGAAGCTGAACAATATCAGAATGATTTTTTTTACTCTATGACCCTGCCCCCTTTTTCCACCCATAAAGGTTTAAAAGCAGTGGGTTGAATTGAATTAGCATGCTAACTAGAGTTAGGATTAGCAACTATTGTCTTGATCTCACTTTTAAGCGCATTATATAACACTATAAACATGCAAAATCTGTCTCATGATGATTTATGAGCATGGTCACGAGTGCCGTCTCTGGCTTGTTATTTCTCCATGAAACTTTTATGAGTGCTAAGCTGTGGTATTAGCCTGTTAGCAAGGTGAAAGCTGTGAGGAACTGTCTGGACATTCTGCACCGTAATACTTTTCTCCTGAGGTCTCTTTGTTTTTTTCCGTTCTACATGTTTTTCCAGGTTGACTGTTGCCCCTTTAAATGCATTCATACAAGAGTGATGACCGAGTTTATGATTATTATCTTCTTCACACACAGGTTCTAATGTAGCACACTGTGTTTGCACGCTGGACTAAAAGTCAGTAAGTTTGTTAGCTAAAGTTTCGGCTATGAGCTGCGGAGTTCTGGCGTCACCCCACAGGTTAAACATGTTCTTCATGGCTGGTAGCGTCTTTATTTTATCTTAACGTGTTTAACCGTGAGGTGTCTGTGTTGGACTAGCAGTGCTTGGTTTTTTCTGTGTTTTAACCAGCGGCTCTGTTACACTAGCCCGTCACGTTGATGGTCTACATTTATGTGTATTTATAGTTTTTTTGTATTTGTCGTACAACAATTGTATAGAATTGTACGGATTTGCTACTGATGCTCAATGAGTGCAACAGAGGGGTTTTAATGTTCTGTATCTACGGCGTAAACCGAATATCGTGCACATCTGGATGAATTTTTTTTCAATTCAGTCAATAATTGTCCACCCGTGTGAATCAAAAGCCTGAGATTATTACAGGATTGCAAGGTGAATGTAACGACGAATGTAAATGCAAGTGGATATAGCTGACGTCTAACATCGGTCAGATAACCCTGCGTTATGTCATTAACGATAAAATCAGCTCTAAAATCACATGCAGGTGAGAAACAAACAAACAAAAAAAGGCTTCTGTGTATGGACTCTGCTCTTCGGTTGTGAAGCTGAGAACTGAGGTTCTGCCCTCGTGTGCCTCCTTAAACTCCGGCCTTGTTTCTCCCCGTCTCCGGGTATCCATTTTTAATTAACCAAGACACAATCTCTGGCAGCGAATCAAACGCTGGATTGGACGTACAGGATGGGGTTTCACACATAGCCGGTAATTCCGGGCTTTGAACACAATGACTGCACTGTGGATAAAGATAGACTTCTGCTGTAGCCTCCTGTTACATCTAGCTATTGAGCTCATACCTGAAATGAGGTGTGTGTGTGTGTGTTTGTGTGTTGTGTTAAATGCAGCCTGTCCTCCTGAAAATTGATCCCTCCTCAGTAATAATTGAGAGATTTTCCATTTACCCAGTTCTTTAGCACGAGCACAAAGGGCCTGTAAACAGAAGCACGGTGTTTCTCTGGAGCTGATGGACTGTGAAGCTGGAATATAAGAGCAGCAGCAGTATGAAACCTTGCTGCTGTCCTTTCTATTTGTATTCACGTCACGTCTCTTGTTGGCATATGGTCAGCTTTATCCCAATGTCCTGTTGTTTTGATGTAAATGCAGAGCAGTAGATGGCAATTAAAAGATTTATACAGTGTCACGGTTTCAGGGTCGGTCACAGCATATGATCAGATGGTTACTGACTTTTTTCAAAATACTGATTACAATGTATTTCCATCTGCCTGCTGGACTTGTTTTTTCTTCTTTTTTTTTTTTTTACCCGAGTAAGTTCCTGAATCCAATGGTTCTGGTCCGTTTTGTACCTGGCTGCGACTCCACAGAATGTAGGTTGGGTTTTCAGAGCGCACTCCCTCCGGACTCGCCCTAAATCACACATCAGGGACTTCCTGCTAGACGGATCCGACTACGCTGGAACACCACCTGTGTTTAATCCGCTCCTGAGATGGACAAGTCGCATTGCTACCTCAGTGGCGGCTCTGAGCCCGTTCCTAACCTTATCATATTATCAGTCACACTGAAGAACTCGCCACTGCTGACTGGAACTAAACCAAACAGCTATGATTTTGGCTAAGCAGCTCTGCATACCGCCATGCTAGCATGCTAGTACGCACGTACTGCTCTCTCTTCCAGCTCATAATGACAGTGTGAAAAATACTGACGGTGTTTGTGGGTAATGGAACTAAGAGCGATTTGCAAATTTGACCTTTTTGTTTGCCTTGAGTTCTGGGTCACTTGTATGAAAAAAAAATCTAAACGTGGCACTCTTGAGGTGCGTTCAAATTTGAAACCTGTCAGAATATCGGGTTAAAAATACGTATAAAGCTCATACTGCTGAATATAGATGAGTTAAAACACCTCGGAAATGCTTTCAGTGGGAATTCATTTGCTTTATAATTAATGAGGTTCGGTTTTCCCCCGTTAAATTGGTTTTATCTCAACATTTTATCCGCGTTATTTTCAGTTTATTATTCCTACAGAGAAAATCGCATTGCTCTTCTTCTGTGCATTAAAGCGGTAAATTCTGCTGTGGGTCATGTGACGCCACCTCCTAGAGAAGACGTGCACCTAACGTACAAGTAAGGTCAGTCCGCGTGACCGTTGACGCTGTACCCATGACGTGGACAAGTGTAGATCTGTCTTTAGCCTAAACTACGTTCGACGCCAAGCATATCTTCGCTAACTTTCTTGTGGTGATGTGGAAGCTTGTGCAAGGTTCATTTTCAACTAAATGAGACGTGAAGCTGAAATTCTGCCCTCTGGTTAGAACGCTGCTTCTGACTGCGTTAAAGGAAAGCGTCCATTCAGTCAATAAAAATACCTTTTATTTCCAAGTCTAATTAATGTTCAGCGTCATTGGTAAGTCTTAACATGCTTGTTCTTACAGCACGGCCATCGAGCACACGCTTGAAGCGGTCTTTAACTCAGATATGCAGATCGGGTAGTGACTTGTTCATTACATGACTGCAGGAACTGCTATGCGTAATCATGATTACATTACGACTGTGGATGTTCATCTTAAAAATGGATACTTTGGCCAACACTTTGACTCAACTGCAACTTTTCTTATGAATACTAAAGCGGTGAAATTATAGTTCATATTTGTGAAGCTCAACCCGAGACTAATATAATACAGGGCATACCCACACACAAAGCACGGCACGATGAAGAGCTGCTACTTTCTACAAATGAGAGCCGAATGCAGTGTGAACAGCACAGCGTGTATCATGGCCTCTTTAAGGGCTGACCTACAGCATCAGCAGTCTTGTTTTGCAAGCTGAGCTGAACGGCCTGTCCTGTTGCATTTAAATCCGCTCTAAGTGTCACCTGAATTATTATACTACACACACACACACACACCACTATTGCACTGAGGAGAAATGTACTCACTGAAACTGTGGCCCATTTTCAACATAATCTGCCTGACTTCAGCATTTTTGATTTTACAAAGAGAACAATTATCGCCATCACAGACAGTTTATAGAGTATGTTCTGCCCTAAGAAGGGGCGTGTTTTGTGCTGATTGCAGACTAGAGCTCTGTTTAGCAGGAGTTGTTGGATTTAAATGCATGACCTGGTTTGTCAGGAGAAAGAAGAAAACAAAAAAATCAATATTTAGCTCCGATTGCACATTTGAAACTCTCGGCTATCAAGATATTTAAAGCAGCCAACAAAATGTACTGTACAATGCAATCTGTAGCTGTATTTGAAGTGATTTAAAGTGAAAACAGTGCTGATTTTGAGGAATGGTAGGTCACGCCCACTTACTGGGACTGACCGGGACAACGGCCACGCCCTTTTCACCACTTCTGACGAGCAAAGAAATCCTGCTCCTGACGTGAGACTATAAACTGGTAGCAAATACATGATTTAAAGCATCAGCGTACTTCCTGTGGATGCAAAGTTTCGCTGGCTTCCATGAAAAAATATGACGTAATTGTTGAACATGGTACAGAGGCTGCCAGCCCAACAGACAAGCACACTGGGAGAACTGTTTATAATTATCCGTGTGCCTGTGCCCGTTCTGGTCATCGTGGACCTGGTCATCGTGGCTCCGCAGCTTTCAGATGAGGTTGATCTCGGCGTTAGTTTTCTCGAGACAGAAGGATCTCATTCAGCCAGCTTTCCCAAAGGTTTAGAGCCTTTCGTTTGCAATATTTGGAAAATAACGTGCGGAACGTGCTAGGCGTATGAATGATCAGGTTTTCAAATCTGTCTTGATGAAGTCACAGTGCTTCAACAAAGTGTTCATGACTATGTGGGTTTCCTCCAGGTGTTCTGGTTTCCTCCTATAAAAGACATGCAGATTAATTCGATCGGCTGCTCTAAATTGCCCATTGGTGTGAATGTGAATGTGAGTCTTTGTTCATCTTTGTGTTGACCCCACCTCTCAGCCAAACTCAACAGGGATTGGCTCCAGCTTCCCCACAACCCTGACGGACAAGCAGTAGAGATGATGGATGGATGGAAGCAAAACAAGCAAGGAGCTTAACCTTTGAATTCAAGCATTGGAGCCTTTTCTATGGACCAATTAAGCAAAAGAAATAAGAAAATCCTACAGTCTCCTCTGAACCTAGAGTCATATTTTCTGTTGTTTCAACTAAACGGGACTGTAGACCGTGAAATCCAGTTATGTTGGCGTGAATGCTTCAAACTGCAATAACACTGAAACCTGTTTCCGACAAAGCTTGATTAAAGACTGGACGTGTGTTTATTTAACACTCCATCTGCATCAGGAACAGTTGTGATAAAAGCAGTTGTGTATCCGTTGATTACAGCTCTCGTTCTGCTGCTGCTGGTGGTGGCGGCGTGTGAGTCAGCTGATATTTTCTGCCCTCCTTTCCACCATTCTGCGCTTTATGTAACCACATCTATGTATGTGTGCACATGCTGGGATGTAGATAGGCTTTCCTGTGCTATCACGTGCCGTCACGTTTGTGTGCGTGTGTGTGTGTTTCCAATATAATTACGATGTGCAAAAAAAGGGACGTGTTCCATAACACAAAAACATGGATTTTGAATCCAATAAATTTTTTTTTGGTATTGATCGCCACCACGCATAAACGACAGGAGCTCGCTCTATTGTGTGTGTTTTTATCTTTTAGCTTGTTCTTCTTTACCACTGAGCTGTGCATGTGTGTGTGCGTGCGTTTATATTTCTTTCACTGTTATGCCACATAATAGCTCCGGGCCTAAAGGAAGCAGATTCATGTGGGCGTTTTTGTGTTAATGGGTTATTCATGTCTTATGTGTAGTGGGCAGATCAGGTGTTGGGATCCAGCTCGTGTGCAGCACTTCAGCTTTAATACAAGAAACAATATGCTTCTCGCCGCACTCGGGAGCTGAACGAATGCTTAAGAAACCCTTGGATAATTGCAGTAATTACAGTTGGAAGCAGCAGACTATCCTGACCGGAGATTGTCCCAGGTTTCTCGTTCCAGCCAATAAAATACCTCCTTGTCTTAACCAGCAACTTGCGTAACACATTAGATCTGACTGCTTACATCTTCATTTTAAGATAAACCAATAATCAGAACCGCTGACTGGAGCATTTCGAGATGCTCTAAAGGAATTGTGACACGTAACACAGTTTCCCAGGAAACAACTGAGACTTTTTCTGGTTGTTACATTTTTTTACCTCTACGTTAATCATTATTATTATTATTATTATTATTATTATTATGTTCATCTCAGGACACACAGCACATTGACCCTTGAGGTGGACAGCTAAACACCACATTGTTTTCCACTCCTGGAAGCCAAGACCAGGAATTCAAGGCTAATGTGGATGCACCAACTAATGCGGTCTTGCTGTGCATTTTGAGATGCTTTTCTGCTTACCACGTTTGTAAAGAGTGGTTATTTGAGATAGCGTAGCCTTCGGTCAGCTCAACCAGTCTGGCTTGTCAATGTTTTTTTCTTCTGTTTAAACTCTAGACTGTTTTGTGTGAAAGTCCCAAGAGTTCAGCAGTTTCTGAAATACTATTGGCACCAATAACCATGCTACGGTCACCAACTTTTCCCCATGCTTGATGTGAACATTAACTCAAGCCCTTGCCATCCATTGCATTACTCACCTGGTATGCCGTAACACCTGTATGTTAAGCTTTCCTGCCCTCCAGTGCTGGGCGTGAGTGAGAAAGTGTGATGTAGCATCGAGATGTTGTATTGTGATATGATGATTCTTCCTAGACTTACAGACTTGCTCAGGGTCAGGTGCTGTTGTTCAGATACTCTTCATGGCTGATTAATGAGTGTGAAATGGCACAGCTGATCATTCGTCAGAGTGTCTAACGCGACAAATTGGACTCGAACGATTCCCCGTAACGAGAGACAGATGAGAGGGAAATGTTCGGGAGAGCTGGATTTGATTTAAAGCGGTATTTTCAGTTTAACGCCGTGTCTGTCCACCAGAGGCTGTTCGTATTGCATTACATTCTGATTAGAGTTCAAATCAGGAAACGCAACTGATTACGTTGGAATTTTGTAAACAGCATTTTGTTTGTAGCGATTTCCGTAGGAATTCGTGTCTGGCTGGTTGTGATTACGGCAGAGGAGCATTTGGGCATGTCTCTTTTCGCTGAGGAAAGGGAGAAAACCGTTTCGCTCAAGTTTAAAAAAAGTTTTATCAATTAACTTTAAAGCTATGCAATGCCGATTTTAAAATAACAACTTGGTAGCTCATTCTTTTGACTTATTTACCCGATTTACCTTTCCACCAACGCGAACCAGGTGCTAGTTCTGGGCTGGTGCTAGTGCTGGTTCAACTTTCAAATCAGCTAGATGGCTTTTCCATCAGCTAGAGAACCACCATAGAGCCACGTCATCACGCCACTGTGTACATCTCTGCCTTCCCAGCCGCTAGCCCCACTAGCCAGCACTGCTAGTGCCAGTAGCTCGCCCTGCTAGCAATCCCACTAGTTCCAAGCACAACAACAACAATGGGTGGACTGCATCATCTCTTAATGTTTTTCTTCTTCTTCGGATTAGGCAGACTAGACTAAAAAAATCGGTCTTGTTGGTCATAATAATCCCGCCCCCAGCCCCTGACGTAAATGGTTCTAGACCAACAAAGCGTTGGTGCCGCTCTCGAGCCAGTTTTCCTGGCCGAGAACCGGTTCTTGAAACCGGCTATCGAAATGCAGAGAACCGGTTCCAGACTAAGAACCAACTCAGAACCAGCCTTGGTGGAAAAGTGCTGTCTGTGTAAACTCTAGACACTGTTGAGTGCCAAATTCCCAGGAGATCAGCAGTTTCTGAAATACTCAAACCGGCCAATGTGCCACACCACAGTTAAAGTCACTGAGGTCAAGTTGGTTTTCCCAATTCTGATGTTTGATTTGAACATTACCTGAAGCCCTTGACCTGTATCTACATGCTTATTTTTTATTTTTATTTCTTGCATTGCTCTGCTGGTTATATAACTACACGAATGTGCAGTTTATTAGGACAGTGAGTATTTATCATGCATCGTAGAAATGGCTTCACGTATTGAGATATTTGTCATATCATCCACATCTATGATGCAGGCATGCAGGCAACTTTTCAACTAAATCACCATTGCATTAAGAATGATGAAGAATGATGAATCATGCAAATATATAAATATCACTGACGGAAGAATTCATGATTCGTAACAAAACAATCGCATAAACTTTGATACAAAGTAACAGACGTCTGTTATAAGGGAGACTCGAGTGTAGCTTTTGTATGGTATAGAGTATAGTTGTTTTATTCATTCCTTACTACATGTATTGTAATCTTTGAATTTCTTGTCACATACGGTGCACATGTGCTAGAGAGACGTTATGGCCAAAAAACATGCTTTTAATCATCTGAAAGAGAAGGAATATGCAGCTCATAAAATTGCACATCATTTTTTCATCTAGTCATTAACTGACGCGTGTGTGTGTGTGTGTGTGTGTGTGTGTGTGTGTGTGTGTGTGTGTGTGTGTTTGCGCAGTGGGAGTGTATGTGGACCTTCATCCTCTTCGGGACTTTCACCCTGCTGCTGTTCTGGTTTTACTTCTGGCTGGAAGCAAGCAATGACTACAGCGACTTTAACTGGTGAGTTTCGGTTCAATTCACTTTTATTTGCGTAGCGCTTTTAACAATAGACATTGCCACAATGGAGCTAAATATAAATCTCCATCCAGCATCGAGTCATCATACGGCATTGTGTCGTGGAAGTGTTTGTTATGCTCTGTGTCTGAATGTTGGCTGTTGTGAAAAAGGTTTCAATATGACGACCCTGCGTAAATAAAGGCCAAATGCAATCAACATACAACATATTCTATACAATACTGTGATTGAGTTTCACCAAGAATTCAATTAACAGAGTTTAGAGCTAATAAAGTGTTTGATGTATGGTTTTTGGTTTTTGAATGTCCTACAGAGTACAGAACAGAGTACCCATAATGCACTCTGGCATTTGTAGGGAATGGAATAAGGAGTGGTACATAACTTTTTTTCTGGTACGATTTTTTTTTTTTTCTTTTCTTTTCTTTTTCTTTACCAGACTGAAAGATGACAATTGCTTAACGTTAAAATTGTAATTTGAATAGAATTTTCTTTAATGAAGTAAGATCATTTTAATTAAAATTAAGATAATGGCTTAAATGTTAATTTGGTGCAAGTCGATCAATAAAAGGAATTCATTTACTCAAAGTTAAGCTCTTTAACTTAGATTCGAGGGGGGGGGGTATTTTATTTTATTTTATTGTTTAATTTTATCATTCATTTTAATTCCTTTGCTCAGCTTACTGGATTCCTTTTTCCTGTAAACAAAAAAAATTAATAAATGCATCATCGCTATACTATAATTAATTAATTTCTACTTCAGCGTCACTTACTTGAATTAAAAGTAGATCTTGTTTGGTGGAAAAAAAACAACGCTAATGCCAGATATTATTCCATCGAATAAACTGACGAAGCAAGAGATGTTAATTAGCGGACGTGGCTGTGACATGACCTCGCCCTGGCTCAGGGAAATGTCAGGACTGATCTCAGATCAGCTTCATCCTGCCGAGTTGTCAAATTAACACCTGTACTGATGTTTTCTTTCAGTTTTAGCTCGATTTAAAAGAAGTTGCATAAGCTGAGTTTCTTCTTCAGAGTAAATAGAGTAACTGGACTGACTCCAGTTAGACGACATAACGTTAACTGAAGGCCTGCAGGCCAAATACAGCATGTGTGAACTTGTAAAAGTAACACTGAAATGGCCCGTCCTGCTTCCCAGCATTTTCTCAGTAATAACTGGTATTCACGGCAAGCTCATAGTGTAGCGGCCACCCTCGTTGCTCTTGCGCGCTTGTACAGCGTGCGTGGGCTCGAAGGTTAAATACACACCTACCTGCTGCACAAGTCAGACTCAAACTGTGTCTAAAAATGTTTCAGAAATGTGTCTTGGTCTTTAATGCAACTCAGTAGCTGAATCATTTTGTACAAATGTACAGAAAACGAAAAACACATTCAATACCATAACACGAGAAACACAATACAGAAAGCGCAGACACTGTGTGTGGTGGAGGCAGGGCCAGTTTCGCTTATCGCTTGTTGGACAGACCTAGAAAGACACGGTATGGCCAAAAGTATGCATTTACTCATTTTATTAATCAACTTTAAACACTTCCTATTCATAGGTTCATAATCAACACCGAAGACGACGAGCTAATTACGCTGCAGCGAAGTTAAATTCTCAAATCTGATTGGTCGGAATGTTGATTAATTTTCTATAACAGCAGCATTTTTTTTTCTTTTTTTTTTTTTTGATGATAAAAAAGAGATTAGTGACGTTTATAGCCGCTATAACGTATGTGAACTTTTTATTACAGGTGTTCCACAAGATTAAATGTAATTGTAAGTGGATAAATAGTATGACAGTCTTCAGTAGTGGGTGAAAGTGCTTGTTTATCATCTGTAAATTGTTGCGGTCTAAGAAGAAAACACCTCAGGATATACTGTTCTAGGAAAATAATCAGCGACATCTCATGCCACCACCTCCATCATCGTGTTTTCATTCTGACACCAGCTTTATCTAAACCAAAACAAGTGCTAGTTGTGGGTCTTTATGGGGTCTTGTGGCTGCTCTTTGTGATCCCATTAATTGCGTCATGTTTACAAAAATCTTTTCATGCCTGAGGTGAAAAGATACCGCTGCTCCAAAGAATCACGTTTTCAGAAACACACTCGGCATTAAGGTTGATTTTCAGACATCAAGGTAAGCGAATGCTAAATATAATGAATGTGTTTACAGTTATGATATATATGTGTATGTCCCAGTGTGTGTGTGTGTGTGTGTGTGTGGAGCCATAGGCAATTATTTATTTAAATGCACATATTTCAACAAATTGGACTTCATGACGCTGGTTTAGACACTGAATTCGATCTTCTAGGGATAGTTCCGAAGTCATCTTGGATCTAAAATAGAAAGAAAAATATTAAATTTCATATAGGAAAAAATGTCAGTTGACACCCTTATATTACATTTTCTCTACAAAACGGTTTGTTCTGATGACTGGGTGTGGTTGAAATCGGACCTCCTGCATCCATGTGCCAGATAATAAACAAACAAACAAATAAATATAAAAAATATATATATATGTATATATTGATTTTTGTTGTTCCCCTGGGAACATGAATGTTGTGCATCTTTAAGACTCTTGTATGGTGCCAGTTAGACCTTAAGGATCTGAGATTACACCTGCAGTAGCTCCTGAAAGTGCTGTAATAAAGTGATGATGGGTTCCTGGATGTCTTTATGAATAATTCTTTAGCACTGGCCTGTGTAGTGTATATTATGAGTCATGACGAGCCTCTCCACTCACTTTCAGCGCTTTTCGTGTGTGTAATAATGACTCACTCTTTCAGTTCCCAGCATAATGTATAATGATGATCTCGCTCTCTCTCTCTCTCTCTCCTCTGTTCTTCCAGGTATTTATATAACCAGTCAGGCGAGTGGAGTGATGGAACTGCTCCCATACTGGCCACGACAGCTGCAGGCTTCACTTATATTGCATTTTTAATGGTGAGCCGTCACTTTGCAAGATATTCATGCCTCCGAGGCAGTGATCCTTCCCCACGGCTCAGGAAGGTGGAGCTCATCTTCTCTCAGACAAACCAAACATCCGTGTCTAACTGTCTCTCTCTCAGAAATGAAAAAAAAAAATAAATAAATCTACAGAATATGTTTACTGTTGAGGGATTAAAATTCCTGATGTTTTTTTGTTCTTTTGTTTTTTTCTCCCTCAGGTACACTCTGTATATATACTTTTACAC
The DNA here is from genome assembly GCA_030068235.1 of Notoglanidium macrostoma. Classification (NCBI taxonomy): domain Eukaryota; kingdom Metazoa; phylum Chordata; class Actinopteri; order Siluriformes; family Auchenoglanididae; genus Notoglanidium; species Notoglanidium macrostoma. Next base: position 2,872,694 of record JAQQZR010000003.1, read on the forward strand.
CAAATATGCGATTTGTTTCCCAGTAAAAACTCAGTTAGAAATCGAATTCCCTTTTTTTTTTTTTAAATATGAACTGTTCAACAAGTCAGTAGCTGTAAAATGAACTAAAAAAAAAAAAATCAGTTGGTTTTTTAGACATTGCTGCGTCTCCTCTTAGCCTCCTTTCCTTATTGCTAGCGTCACTCGCATAGCTGGCGTCCTAAATTACATACAACTGCACTTAATAATATGTCTGATTAGTCCTGACTGTGAGCTTGTGTAGGCGGGATGACACTCTCTACCCTGTCAATCACAGTGGTACGAGACAATCACAGGCATCTGTGAGCTCGTGTATGCAGAAGAGGGCAGGTAGCACTTTCCTTCGAGCGTGGTTTAAGCAAAGCTTCTGCTCACCTGTTCATTCCCCCAGGTTAGTAGCGGTTGTATGATAGGAGAGAGTCTGTCTGTCTGGGTGGGAATCAACAGATGAGCAAATTGGAGAGAAAATGACAAAAAAAAAACAGAAAACAGAATAGTGCACAAATATTAGTATGATTCTGCTAAGCTTTGGATGTATATTATATGCTTTATTAGTAAAATAAAATGCAGCGTGTCACGTTATCGTGACTAACAAATGACGACTGATTTTTGCATTGATTTTATATTATGTTATTTATTTATTATATATTGTGTTCCAGATTTTAGCTCTGTGTCACATCGCAGTTGGACAGCAGCTGAACCTGCACTGGATCCATAAGGTACGTATATATGTTATATATGATGATAACACCACCTGTGTGTGTGTGTGTGTGTGTGTGTGTGTGTGTGTGTGTGTGCTGAAAAATATGCCACAAATCATCACACAAGGTCACACTGTCCCAAGGCCTCAGTGAATTTATATCAAATTACAGAGAAGTCAGACGTTCATGCACATTGTTTCACTCAGGTCCTTATATTGACCTTCTTGAAATTCATGATGACCTGTTTGATCTTTCTTAGATTGGAGTGATCACAGCTTTACTGACCACTGTCATCGGCGTGATATCCGTCAGTCAGATATGGAGCGAGGAGTGGGATATCTTCTCAATCTCTCTACAAGTACGTACACTGTGTTCGGTCTAAATTCATGCACGCATTGTTTTACATAATTACAATTTAAAGCCCTGATGTACTGAGATGCCAAATAAAGAGGCCAATTGGCGTTTGGTATATTACCTGTGATTTTAGAGGGCATGCTGGGGGTGATTTACAAAATTTAATTACATAAATGATGTTATGGGCAAAGTAGGGAGGTGGAAACTAAATATAAATGATTGCTACAGCTATCAATCAATCTCGAAGCTCGGAGAACTCCAGGAAGAATAAAACCGAACCTGTAAATACACGTCATGTATAGTGCTGATTAAAGACACTGAAATTCGCCAAAAGAAACCCAGTAAGAATGTAAAATTAGTGAAAAATATTTGTTTTTGGCATTCCAGGTACAAACTTGCAGCAAGTCTTAAGTATATGCAAATCCAGCTTTACTTTGGTACCAATAAACCAGATTTGTTTTGATTATTTATAGATTTCAAGGTGTAGTTTTGGGAAACTTTACCATAATCAAGCTTTCCTTTTTCTTCAAATGGAAGAAACGGTTTCTCACAAACCGAATACCTGCACTTGGATGTGTTTTTGGCAACCATGGTGCAAGTATCCAGCTTTACTCTGCTTTAATTAAGAATCCTAAGATTATTTGAATATTCAGATTGGATTTTAACTTGAATATAATAATGCCTTTCTGGTTTTTTTTTTATTTTCTTTCAAATGGCTGAAACAGGCTTCCATGAATTTAATACCTGCCCATCAGTCATATTAATTTCCTGTTTGTAAAGGGACTTACAGGCAGCTCTGAACCAGACTGAAGGTGCTTAATTAACATTTGCATTGACACGTCTGTAATTTAGCCCTTTAAACAGAAACATCCCAAATTATTCATGATTTTAAGGCATGCAAAGCACATGCTGCAATTCTCATACAAAGGATATAATCGTCAATTGACCTCAGCTTGTATTTTTTTTCCAAGTTTAATCAAATTTGCGTACTTTTATACATGTAAGTCTTTACTAAATCAGGGACTCGGTGGTAATTTCCATTATGCAATGTATTGCCTAAATTGCTTTCTGTAATGATGGTTAGTCAGTAACCGAGCTGTTGGAGGAAAACAACAACACCTGGGTGGGCTGACGAAGCCGGAGTTTCTCTTACCACACCTAAGTTGACTATTTTCCAAAAAAGGCCATGTCCCAAATTATGTCATTCCTCATATTTAATGTTGTGGAACGTCTACAAAACCAGTTTGTTCCTGTTATCACTTGCATTATAGCCACTATTACCAGTCATTCCCTCATCAGCCTCATTTTATTTTTTTTCCTTTTTTGAAGTTAATGACAAAACGACTCGAAGGTCCATAAGACTTTCCTACATCGGAAAACTTAAAACCAGTTACAGCTTTACCTCTGACTGTTGCAAAGAGCTGACACTGGAGACTCCTTCCATAAATGTGAAATAAATATTTCCTTACAGACTGCCACTTGACTAAGTGTGTATGTGTGTGTGTGTGTGTGTGTGTGTAATCAGGCCACAGGACCGTTCCTGCACATCGGTGCTCTGGCTGCAGTTACAGCGTTGGCCTGGATGGTGGCTGGACAAGTGGCTCGAGCTGAGAAGACCAGTAAGTCTTTTTTTTTGTTTGTTTTGTTTCTTATCTCACCTCACACTGATCACATTTTATCAAACTGATGTTAATTATTAATGCAAAGCAGGAGGTCCTTTTTACACCACCACATTCCCACATCCTGCCATCACTTTCTTGCTAAATGAGAGTGCTGGTTAATGTGAAATAGTGTTTTCTGGAATTTTCCCAATAGTGTCCTTGTTGAGTTTTGTCCAAATGCTAACATTTCAGCTGCAGGTCAGGGCTGTCTGCTATCAGCCTCTGAACAGGATTGTGTGTGTGTGCGTGTAGTAGAAACTCTACATTGAGGATATTTTCATGCACACTAATATTCCACTAGTATTCTGAGTATGACAATAGGGGTCATGTAAACAGCATATATCATTCGAATATTAAGAATTTGGCCTCATTCTGGTCACATGTGGGGATGTGTGTTGTACACACACCAACCAGACTACAGTTTGCCAGGCGTGGGTCGAGATGCATGCATAAAGATAAGATATTATCTGAGAATATTACTGGAATATTCATTCTCATTAGATATGTAAAACAGCTTCGTATGAATATTGCCTTTTTCGGAATATTCTTCTGATATTACGTAGTGAACGTCGAACCCCGTACTACAGGAATGGAAAGCAAAATACATCCTTAATCGATTAATAGCACAGCTGCAAATTGCAAGGTTATATTAATGCACATGTAATGCATTATTGTTTCTATAGTAACAGCTCATTCACATGTGTATGTGTGGTATGCTAAATTGAATAAAACACTGTCATGTTATTTAATAAAGAAAAATTTATAATCACCTATGGTGAAGTTTTCTGTAAGATTTATTTAGTTTAGATTTATAAATTATTTATCATATTGTTTAGTATCTATGGAAGGAAATGTTGCACTTCCTGGCTTTTTTTTTTTTTTTTGTCTTATTGACTTCAAGAGAGAGAAAAAGGCAAATGGATAACTGTTAGATAACTGCTTTGAACATTACACATCATTAAAGGGTAGAAGTATGATGAATGTGTTTTGTTTTTTTTTAATAAATTTTGAAATCATAGCTTTGGCAAATTGCTGTGATATAAGAGCATTTATTGGTCATTATTTTTGAGTAAAAGCACAACACCAAATGTTTTATTCCTTCCTTAATATCCAGGTTTGAAGTCAAATGATACACCATCACGTGGTAAAGGCCTCAAATCATAGTTTAGTTTATGACAGAACTTACTTTACACTTACTTTGTGTGTGTCTTTATGTGGTGTGTGTTTAGTTTTGTACATGTGGCTTTCTTCTGATTAAGCTATAAAAGCAATTATTAGCAGATGATTATTTAATGTTAAGCACGCTGTGTGTGTATGTTGTAGAGTTTCAGGTAATAGTTCTGCTCATCTACCTGGTGGTGCTTCTGAGCCTCTACCTGGCCCCGCTGTCCATCACTTCGCCCTGCATCATGGAGCGACACAAGCTCAAGGCGCGGCCTGCTGTCATCGGCCAGCGCGGAGCTCCTATGGTAGGTCCAGCACTTAGGCAAGACAAAGGACTACTCTAACTGTAAATGAAATTAAAACCCAATTTTAATTCCAGTCACCGTTGTTTGCATGCATCTCTTTTTCCAGGCTAGCAGGATTGACCAAGCTTGTGAAAGATTAAATAATTAGCTGATCAGTTTCACTGTGGATTTTAAATTAGGAGAAAACTGAAAAACATATTGAGTACAGCAGCTCTGCACAGCTCTGGGCTCTATTCCTGACGTCCTGTAACTATGTAGAACAGAGCTTGTGTGTGTGTGTGTGTGTGTATGTGTGAGTGAGTGTGATTGAGGAACAACATGAAGGAAATCAACTAATGTTCCTTACTGGGCAGGTGTGGGCTTGATACTGTTATTTACACACACACACACACACACACACACACACACACACACACACACACACACACACACAAAATATGCTTCTCAATCTGGAGATCCATTTTATGTAACTTGATCTGCAAACGTCTAGACAAACTGACACGGCTGTTAACCTCTACAGAAAATGTGCATGTTATAATGTTTGTAGACTTGCAGGTCAGCCAAGTAAGAGATATGTGGATGGAGAGGTGGATGAACAGGTGGGTGGATGGATGGAAAGGCAGATAGACAGATAGATGGATGGATGGATGGATTGGTGTTTGATGGATAGGGAGGCAAAGAGATCATGTGAAAACATGGACAGAAAGATAAATAGATTGGATAATGAGATGAATAGAAAGACAAATTAACGAGTGGGTTGATGGCAAGATAAATGGGTGGGTGGATAGAAAGATGGATGGATGGATGGATGGATAAAAAGACACATACATGGATGGGGAAATGGATCGAAAGATGAATGGATGAGTAAATGCAAATACGGACGGATGGATGGATACTATACATGGCTGGATAGATATATTGGATGGATGGATGGACAGATAGAAAGGATGGGTGGGAGGGATGCTATGATGGATGGAAGAAAGACAGATAGATGGGATGCTAAGATGGATAGAGCTGAAGTTAATAGACGGTGGGGAATAGATAGTATAATAATTCGATAGTTGGACTATTGGACAGACAGATGGTTAGTGTTTTGGATGGTTAACAATTCCAGCTTCCTTAACAGGTTCTACTTGCGTTCTTTTGGAAACAGGAAATGCTGTGCTCTAAATAGGGTTCTAAACAGAATATCCTTACAGGTACTGGGTTTTTTTAAGAGTGTATATTAGGTGTAGAAGTAAACAGACACACTTTATTGATCCTGTGGGAAGTTGCAGAGAAATAAATCACAGATCTCTGCATACTTTTTGTATTTATTCCCTGGTGACATCCCATAAACCTAGCATTATTAGTCAGTTAACGTTGCTATGAAGGCTGGAAGTGTGCCGATAGCCGTGTTTTTGCATGTGAACGAACTGCTGCCTCCAGGACGTTCCTCCACTGTGCGTTATTAATGATGTCGGTATAATTTAAGAGATTTAGGCGTTGCTCATCTCCTGGGGAAAAAGGAGGGCTGAACATTAATCCTTCATTCCATCATGCTTTCTTTTTCCCTCCTTGATGTTCTGCTGATGTTCCCATAATCTATTCATTCACTCCCAACCCATAAGGTCACTCTTTTACTTTTTATTTTGCTGCCTTTTTATTCCCTCCCCTCCGCTCTGCATTGTGTCCGCTGCTTCCTCCCCTGGTGCTTGATCTCCCTGTGTTTGATTGAACTGTTGGATTGAAGGTTAACTCTCCCCATGTGTCTCTTTCCTCTTCCTGTCAGCTCGCCCCGGAGAACACGCTGCTGTCTTTCCAGAGAGCTCTGCAGAGGAACGTCAGCGGGTTGGAGGCTGAGGTGGCCATCAGGTAATTATTCATTTATTCTTTCACATATTTCCTGTCAGTCCTCTTCTGTCTGAGTAAAGTACAGATCAATACACCATTTAGACTTACAGAATTCTGAGTGTGTGAGCTCATTGGGAGGTGGGTTTAGTCATGTCCGGATGATGGATGGAATAAAGCAGATGAGCTTCAGGCAGATACACAAAGACTGTGAGCATGAGTGTACTTGAGAGCGAAGGTTCTTCTTGCATCAAGACAATTCTATGTATTCTAAATCTCCAGACACCCACTAAGACATAATAAATGACAGTTATTAGACCTCAGAAATGCCAGGAGACAGGTTTTTCTTCCAAAAGTTCATCCTTTTTGGTCATATTGAATGGAAATGATTCATTTTCTCTCATTCTGTTGAAAATAATGCGCCAGTCTGTGACGGGGTTTAAGTCATCGAGTTCACTTTAAAGCCAGTTAATTAAGGAATAAAACATGGCCCAAGGTGACGTGGACTCTCAGAAGTGTCTGATTCACTTGAACCAGTTTATACTTACTGTACATTCAATCCTGAGGAATAGGTTGAGTTCTTATGTTCCCTTACATTACATCAGATATAAGCAATCGGCAAATCTTATATAATCAGCTTTCGTATTTGGTAAATAACAACACATGCTCTCTGGTTGTAGTCTAGATGGAGTACCGTTCCTGATGAGAGATCGTACCCTGAGGAGAACTACAGATGTGAGCAAAGTCTTTCCTGAGAGATATAATGTCGATGCCTCGTTCTTCAACTGGACTGAACTGAGCATGCTCAATGCTGGCCTGTGGTTTCTGAAGGTACTTAACTGGATGGATGGATGGAATGGAAGTAAATGGAGAGGTGTATCAGTGGGTGGAAAGCTGGATGGATAAATGGATGAATCGATGGATGGAAAGAAAGGCAGAAAGAAAGCAAGATAATTGGATGGATGGATGGATGGATGGATGGAAGGACAGTCCAGCAGAAAGCCTGATAGAGACATGTCTCCATGGATGGGTGAATGGATAACCTTCCTGGAAAGATGGATGGATGGATTTAAAGGCAGAAAGATGGGCAGATAGTAAGATTAATGAATGGCTGGATTGATGGATGGATGGAAAGGCTGAGAAATAGATGGGTAGATATGGGTGGAAAAGTAAACTGATTGCATGGATAAAAGGCTGAATGAATGGAAATATAAATGAATGGAAGCATAGCAAACCAGATGGATGAATGTATTAAAGGCTGCGGTTTCATTATTCCGCCTTTGCTCTGCTCTCAGCGTGTTGATTCAGGCGTTTGTGATGTTTTTTGTCCTTCAGGATGACCCGTACTGGACGGTGCAGTACATGTCTGAGCGAGAGCGCAGGTTAGTGGAGAATCAGACGGTGTGTAGTTTGGAACAGATGCTACAGCTGGCAGCTCGCTACAACCGCACAGTCCTGTTTAGCCTCCGCAGACCTCCACCGGGGCACCCACACAACCTGAGCTGGGTTAACCTCACCCTGACCACCGTCCTGCTCTCGGGCATCCCTCAGCACCTGGTAACGCACACGAGTATTAATAAAATGGGCACAATTAATGAAAAAGAACAAATTAGTTAATTTCCGACAAGGACCTCTGTATTTCTGTCTGAACTTCAGATTAAAAAAATTTAATTGGCCATCTAGTGCGCTTTTATATCCCATTACGAGCATATATAGTGAACAGAACAAGCAATTTGATGCATAGAGGAAGTTTGGCCTTGTGTAGCACTGCCCCCTGCTGGTGAAATATGAGCTAACGTGTGGCATTTGCTGTGTGGGTGTAGGTGGTGTGGAGTGTGGACTGGGACAGAGAACTGGTACGGCAGCAGGCTCCAGGCTTCCAGCAGACCTCCACGAAGATCCAGACACTGGAGAATCTCCATGAGAAAGACATCAGCAGATTACTGCTGCGCTACAACCACGTCAGCGATGAGGATTTACGGTGAGCTATTCACCTACACACTTTCATAATGTTTTGTTAAGCTGATAATAATTTATATTAAAAACTACTTTATTCTTACTGCTAGGCCTTTGTACTGTTTATTACACATCATACATGTCATTGTATTTTCAGTTTTTCAGATAGGTGTTCAACAACATTTAAAATTCACTTTCCAGTGAATCATTTTATTGCCGCATTCGTTTATTGCTATTTCATAAAACATATTGTTACATAGATCATCTGCAGACATTTCCCTGAATAACATATCGATTCAGGCTGGAAGATGAGCCGCTTCCTGCGATTCTGCCCATGTCTGACTGTTTGTTTATCATACGTAATGATTTTTCAATTACTCCACAAGTCATTTTTCTTAAGAGACACAACCAGGTCACATCACTCTTTTCCTTTATTTCATTTGCGTAAAGCAAAACTTTGACACCGCCCTAAAGGAAGACATTTTTCTTTATACTTGGGGTTTTTTATCCGCTAAACTATAGAAAACAGATTAAATTTATTCCGCAGTGCAGCTGAATGCTCAGATCTGATTGGTCAGAAGGTGTGCGTTATGTTCGTACGGTCCGGAGAGTAGTCCATAACATGAAGGACAGGTATATATCAATACGCTCTTTCTAACGTGTTATTGTTTCTATCGTAACGGCTCATACACTTGTACAGCAGACACTCCACATAATCTAAAAGTAATAATAATAAACAGATTTTACGTACATTTATAAATTACACTTTGTCGTTGTTGCTGTTATGTAAGTTGAAAAACACTATAATACTGTCACTATTATATTATAATAATAATAATAACACTATCTAGTCCATGAAGGTATATAAAAATAATACACCTATAAACTACCCCCACAGCTACACAAAAATTACCCCCAGGTACAGGAGTGGAAACTCTATAAAGTCTGTCAATCTTCACCACATCACAAAGGGACTATGGACTGTACACTATTCGCTATTGTCTTTTAAGTTGTTATCTTTATGTTTTTTTATTGCTCTTGTCATACAGCACTAGGTTTTCGGCAACAAGAGAGGCTCCGCCCTGTCATCAGTCATCAGTGTGATGACATTTCCTTGTCCTGAGCCCTGACTGGTTGAACGCGCTCGTATCGTGGGCGAAGTGTTACAAAAGTTACAAATATTCTTTTATTGAACCTATAGATTCAAATCAATAGGAGCAAAAATGTGTGTATATATATATATATATAATTCTACCAGGGTTTGGTTCCTGGCGCTCTTATGTTTTTTTGTTATTTTTTGTAATATTTGGTGAAGTTTATATACTTTGGGCCATATAGTGTAGGTACTATGCGCTACGTTAAGGTTCTGTAAGCTTGACAGAGGGGAAAAAAACCATGATGTGGACCTTCGACATCCAACCAATCAGGACAAGGATGTGTCTCTTCCTGCCTGTCAATAATGTTGCAGCTTTGATTGTTCAAAATCTAGTAGATATACAGTCCATTCATGCTGTATAACATGCTTATTCTTTGGGACTTGATGTAATATGTAATGTGTGTGTATGTGTGTGTTTGTTGGACAGGACGTACACAGCTGGTAATGTGAGTGTGACTCTGTACGGCGTGAACGAGCCGTGGCTGTACTCCGTACTCTGGTGCAGCGGCGTGCACTCGGTCTCCTCTGAAGCCCCGCAGATCCTCAAGAAAGTCTTATCACCTCTCTGGCTAATGGTGAGACACTGACACTGCGCTTTGTAATTCCTCTTATGGATTAAAAATTATTGGCGCTCTTCATGTAAACGAGCAAACTAAACTTAAACACAAGATCATGCTTAAACATGTGCAACTGTGTACAAAAAGTAGGCTCTTGTCTATTGAAAGCTCTTTGACAGGAACGGAGCTCAGCACTGTGAAAAGGGGGTGTCAATAATTGTGATACATATACTGTATTCTTGACAAGGAACTATTATTTTCAGATATAAATCGTCTCTGGTAATTTAAGTGGAAGCATCCGCAATATAAGTCCCTGTGAATGAACTGTTACTATGGAAACTATAGCAGCTTGTAAATTGCGCTTTAAAAGTGCTTTTTGTGTGTCACAGTGCCATCTAGTGTCTACTCTGTCACATCACCGGTTCTGTTTCAGAGTCCAGACGAGTACTGCTTGATTTGGGTCGCCACAGATCTCATCTCCTTCGTGCTGGTCCTGGGGATTTTTGTCTTTCAGAAGTAAGGAATGATCATTCTGACTTTGTAATGGGTTTCTACAGGACAGTGCATGCGACATGACACGGGACAGATTTCCGTAGACAATGTTTGTAGCAAAGCTTGTATTCGTTCTCAATATAGAGTAAGGAAAATAATGACGGGAAAGCCTTTTTTTGCTTGATGACTGAATGAGCGCATGAGCAGCGAGTGTGTTTGTACTGTTTCTATTTTAAAAAGAGATTTGTTCGGATGGTTCATCGTCCTGTACGCAGTAATCAGTGTGGGATTTTCCTGCTTTTAGTGCTGACTTTGTGCTGCGCTCGGCATCGTGATTTCAGCCTCTGCTTCTGAACTGACCTCTTGATTCTCTCCTTCTTTTACTCTGTTATCTTTCATACCTTCTCTCCTCTTCCTCCTCCTCCTCCTCTTCCTCTGCTGATGTGCATGCTCCTCTTCTCTGCTGCATTCTGGCATCTCTCAGCTATCACATGATCAGGTAACTGGGTCACTTCTACCGACCCACGATGATGTGCTACTGCGTATATTTATCATCTCTTTACCTTTTATACTCCTCTATCTATCTATCTATCTATCTATCTATCTATCTATCTTTATCAAATTTCTTTATGACCAACCTTTGAAATAAATATTTGCCATATGAGTGCATTTAAATTTTATTCAGATATTAGTAGTAGATCTATAACAGCTGTTTATCAAATTAGCCATGCAAAATAAATAAAAAAATCATGCAGAGGCAATATTTTATTTTATTTTATTTTTTTTACCCACAGTAAAGTTTTCTTGTCGCTTGATTTCACATTTCTTACGCTGATGGTCAGGATCCATGTAAATATCTGCCATCTTTCATGCTTCTTATTCAGCATTTGTGTAAATATTTATTTATCCCTGCGATCTTCTGACTTTTTCCAACTCGTTAGTTAGACAATGATCTAGAGCTTGGAATCTCATCACCCTGATTAAGCTTTTAATATTCCAGTGAATTAATAATTCAAGTATAATAATTAAGCCACTTCTCATTGTGTCCACTAGAGGGTGACGTTGAGCCTGTCAGTAGCCTATTAGCCTCTGACACGATTATTTAAAGCTTCCTGCCTGAACGCTGGCCTTTTTATTTTAGCCCCAGTCGGAGTTGACAACAACCTGCACTCAAAGTCAGTTATTTATAGCAGTGTGTCTGAGCTCAGACCCACAAACACACACACACACACACACACACATGCTGCAACGAAGGGCAAACAGAGACACTTCAGGACGCCAGTGGTTTCATGTCACTGTGAAATCTCACCAGGGTAAAGCATTCGGTTATTTAATAATCTCGTTAGCCATTTATTATCAGACATTATAATAATTCATACAAATAACTGACCTGCTCTTTACAGCCTGTAGCTTAGGGACGGAAGATACGATATAAAGATATTCTGAAATAAGTACAAAAGTTTGCATCCCTCAGCGTGAAAACAAAAATGAAAAAAATGTTTTTTGTTACAATACGATTTAATCTACCATTAAACAGAGTATAATCCACAGGGAAAAAACACTGCGTTGAGGATATTAATAATGAAATGAATAAAAGGTAATACGGTAATATAATAAAAACACAGAGAATAAACTGATAGCATTTTATTATAATTTTTTCCATGATTAATACTTTAACATGCCATATCACCATTTGTTTTCTATTGTATTTTATTTTACTTTGTTACTTTATATATCATTATTTTACACTACATTAAGTTACTTGATGTAACTTTACTTGTCCATTTCCTGTCGTTGCTCCAACACGTCAGAGGCCTCCATAATTTGCATGCGAGTTACACAATATTATTTAAATCCCAAAAACATCCTCAATGCACATACATGCTTTTAAATCCATAATCCTGGAAAGATTCCTTTATCCTGAATTGTACGACACGTCACGTTCCTGATGAACAGTGAGCTTAAAAATAATTAACACTGAAAACATGGAACGCTCATATGGTTCAGAAGGCAATTTGGAAAAAGTCTGGAATTTTTTTCCTGAATAAACCCGGAGTTAATTTCACTCCTTAGAGCTCGTTGGTTTCATTTGTACAGCTATAAAACATAGTGTTGAGTTTTACTCTGTTATTTATGTCAGTAATTAGACCCATGCAGGGGGACATCAGTATTGAGATGTGTGTGTGTGTGTGTGTGTGTGTGTGTGTGTGTGTGTGTAGGTGGAGGATGAGTGGCATGCGTAGCTACAACCCGGAGCAGATCATGCTGAGTGCCGCTGTCAGGAGGTCGAGCCGAGACGTCAACATCATGAAGGAGAAGCTCATCTTCTCTGGTAAAGGGAGTGTGTGTGTGTGTGTGTGTGCGTGTCTTTCATGTTGTGTTTGAGCATGAGCCCCATGATGTCTGCATGGCTCTGAGTGGTTCTGACGTTTCCTAAAGGTCAGCCACAGTAGCAGTTTAATCCCAACTGTAACCCTCCATCATCATCTCATCTCCCATCCTGCACCATCCTGCACCATCCTGCTCGTACCTGCACCATCCTGCTCGTACCTGCACCATCCTGCTCCTACCTGCTCCTACCTGCACCATCCTGCTCGTACCTGCACCATCCTGCTCCTACCTGAACCATCATGCACCATCCTGCACCTATTTGAACCATCCTGCACCATCCCTAACCGTCGTCCGCCATTTTGTATCATCCTGCTCCATCTGGTATCATCCACCCTCTTACTGCCTCTCACTGCATCGTGCCATCCATCCATCCATCCATCCATCCATCCATCACCTCCATTCGTACCTCATAAATGGCTCTGTGTTCTCTTCATGGTGAGTAAAAATGTGTGGGGAAAATGTACAGACGTTTTCATTCCATCCATCCAAACAGTCAACCATCCATTATAATTTCTTCCTTTTGTTTCTTTCTTTAAACGTATTTCATCATATCATTTTTAAGACTTTTAAAGTCTGAAACCTGCTTTAATGGTTTGTAAATACTCACGAGTAGACGTGTAGCTGGCACCAGTGAGCCGGTTGTTCTTCATTTAATAAAGAACACACCGGTCTTAAATAAGACATTAAACATGTAAGTTGGGTATTTTGGGTATTTTGCAGGGGTGTCTGTAAAACCCCGTGTTATTCCACTAGGGGACAAAATAGAGCAAACTCGGTACCGTGAAGTCCGCTTTAGACAAAACGTGCAAAAGATTCATAATTCTTCATTAGCAAGCTAAAGAATTGATGCCCGTTTCCAAAAGATCTCATTTCCGGTAATTCCAACCCCAGTTACGTTATACAGATGCAACACTACAACGCTACACTTATGCAAAACAAATTTTGTCTTAGATGATTGTTTTATGAAGTCTGAATTATTGGGTCAGTTAAAGATTTTACAGAAATAACAGAAGGAACATCACTTATAAGGGGGGGAAAAAAACCAAAAAAACCGCTGCAGCTATCATTTTCTACCTGCTAAAACAGAAGCAAGTGCGCAAAAATGAAAAACATTTTCTGTCCTTCAACGATCAGCTCCATTACGACGGAATAACCGTGGAAACACGGCAAGGATCGGCCGAAAGAATTGAAAATAGAAATACTTTGACAAAATATCTTTCATTTCACGTTAATGTTTGTGATCTACGGCGTGGTGACGTTGTTGCGGATTGTTTCTCGATCGTAACAGTGCAATATCGATGGCGTCTTAGCGCAGAGGCTTCTGGGAAATCTGAGCCGGCGCCTTTACAGCTGATCGAATCAGGTTTCAGACCAGATCTTCAAACATGTATAATAATGAATTCAGTAATATTATGAGTTTTGTAAGTGATGACATGTCGTTCTTTCCAAATGAAGCTAAATGCTGATAAATGGGAAGATTTTTGTTCCGTCCTACTTGAGAACAGTCTCGGAAGCGGTGATTTGCAGGTTGTAATTGTAGATGGAGAATTACGAGAAACACTGTTCTGATGTTTACCTTATGCTTGAGTTCATATGATTGTTATAAAGGTTTGTAATTGTGTGTGTGTGTGTGTGTGTGCAGAGGTCAGCGATGGGGTCATCTGTGAGGAGAACGGGTTCGACTGCTACACCAATCAGGACGTTCACTGACCTTGTGGAAAAAGTACGATTTACGACTCGGCCATCCCGCCCGAACCGCATTCATCTCTCGTCTCCGCTTTCCTTCAGCACGTTCCGCACTTTTCCATGTCCAGTGTCCCTGTGAGCTCCGGAACGTCACTGTATCGCTAAAGGATCATCAGTGTATAGTTCCTTTTCTTTGTTTTGTACTGTAAATTACGTGTAAAGAATTTGACGTGACCAGCGTGTGACCTGTTGAGCGCTCACGACGACTGGAACGTCACAGCCGGAACAAAACTCGCCCTCGTGTTGGAAATGACTGACTGTAAGCAGCGCGTGAGGAATATTTCTAAACCTGTGTGTGTGTGCGCGCGTGTTTATGATGTACTGGGACACGCCCACGTTCTCTAAGGGCCGCCGCGACTTCCTGTGTGTTTACGGATTGCCTGTATTTCCGTATGTGTATTTTCGTATTCACCCGACATTTTCAAGAACGATTTTTGTATTCCGTGTTTTATGCCTTTCAGCTGTATAATTCAAATATTTCAGTATAAACCGATTTAAAGTGTTTCAGGGCGGAGTTCTGCTTTAACGTGGTTCCACAGCGAACGCGCTGAAGCTGAAGCACTACTGGGAAATACTTCCAGGCCTGGAATCTAAACTGAGTATTTATATACACTGTACAATCATCATCATCATCATCATCATGATGGGCGGACTGTATTTTATTTGCTATGAACTGTTTATAAGTTATGGCGCTGGTAGACGTTTCAACTAGTTCAGACAAGAATAAATTGTGTTCTTTTGTACATGTCGCTCAATGAATAAATAAAAACAATATTTAAAAAAAGGTTTTCAACTAGCCGTGTTGTTTCTTTGGGGGTTTTTCTCGGCTGGACGGCGAGCGTTTATTTGCCATCGACAATAAAAAGCTAAAGTTATTGCAATTTGGTGAATTGACTGAAAGTTACACGTGAGTTTGTCCCAAAACATATTTGGATTCAGCTCGTTAAGGTGCATAAACACATTTTTTAATAAACTGACCAAAAATTTAAGGTTCAGGACAATTTAGTGTCTATTCTGTATATTAAAAAAAATTTATTATATTATTTGTCTTTTTTTTTTTTTTTTTTTAGCTACATGAACTTATTTTTCAAGAGCTGAATATTAGGAAAGTTTTTTTTTAATTATTATTATTATTATTATTATTATTATGATTCAGAATTGAATAGAAGCCAAAGCCATATTTGTATAAAACATTAATTCACAATTCATGTTTTTTCCACATTTATCTTTTTTTTTTTTTTTGCATATTTTGCTTATTTTGTAACAAAAAAAAAATAATCAACAATTTGTCTATTTGTTGGCCAAATGGTGAAGAGGAAGACTTCATAGAGCTGAATAATGAAAAGATACACACTTATTTTTATTTTATTTTTTTTAAGAAGAAGCCAAAAATCATATCATATAATATATAGTACTATGCAAAAGTCTTGGTGCCCTTTTTTTGTGTAAATTCTGTTATATATATTTATTTATTTAATGAATTCTGCATTATAAATTAACATGATTTCCATGTTATACTTTCTTTTTTTGGAGAAAAGTAAAGTATTTGTATGTCTGCAACATATTACGTAAAGGACCACTGTTCTGCCAAAAACCATAATGAAGGATTCTGCTGCAAAAAAAAAAAAAAGGATCAAGTGTGAGAGTCACCGTGTCCAGAAGAGCTGACCGACTCTCCAAGACGCTCAGCGAAACCTTCAGCTCATTTCCATATAAAACTGGAACTGCTGTTTAAGAAAAAAAAAAAAAGACTTCGAACTTGGAACACGGACTTCATTTAAGATTTGAGGTCATTATTTTTGACGTCATCTTTGAAGACATTTGCACGGTGCTGTGTATTAGAATCACACGCGAGTCATTTGTCCCAGAAGGATATGAACTTCTTTTCAGTGTATAAAAACAGATCACATGACTTATTATTATTGTTGGCTTGTTTTATTCACAGATTCTAAAAACAATGTATAAAAATATGTATTAACACATTTAAAGTTTTATCCTAGACGTTCACAAAATGACATTAAGCATTCAAGCCTCCGCATATTAAAGTGCAACACGAATTCCAGCTTGAAATGTTAGAGGTGATCCAGATATATTAAGCATGTGTCAGGAAGTGAAGCACGGTACTTATTTTTAACAATTGAAAAGTCTGAGACGGCATGAGCACCGGAAAAGCTCTGTAAGAAATGTCACTTTTCGCACGTTTTTTTTTTGTTTAGCTAAACAGATCAGCTTGTTTTCCCAAAGCACGATGATCCATGATCAGTCCACGATGCAAAAACAACAAAAACAAAAGACTGTAAATACGGTGGCTTGAATTAAAAGTAGTCATTAACAGACGGAGAGGTTGTAAATAAATAAAATAAATAAATAGCTGATGAATGAGCGGTCACATTTACGCCACCGCCACGTTAATCCGTTTTAGTTTGAAACTGAAAACGATCTCCGTCCAGACGAGAGTTCTAGCTCTGTATCGGAAATAATCTCCGACACGCGTATCACACGACTAGTCACGCACGCTCTGCATGCGCGTGCCGGTGTAACCAGGAAGCAGATCGTCTACTCTGCGCTCGGTTGCCTAGTTACAGCTCCCTTGAATAATAGCTCATCTCCTGTGTGTGTACGCGGCTGCGGCGTTATAAAATCCAGAACCGACTGAAAAGCTGCTAGCAAAGACGACAAGGTCAGCAACGCTCGTGACTCATCAATGCCGCGTTTGTTTGTTCTGGAAAAAGGTCGTACGATAAAACCAGTCATTGTTTCCAAAAGCCTCCGTTTTCCCTCGTCCACACTGAAAATGTGGAGTTTTCAAACTAAAGCAAGGCTAGCACGTCTCCTAAACTCGCTCTTTTAGGGGCTCAGAAACGCCACAGTTTAAAAACTGCATTTTAAAACTAAAAGGGTTCAGTTGTGCTCATAAGTTTACATACCCCGGCAGAATTTATGATTTCTTAACCATTTTTGATATGAATGATAACGCAAAAACTTTTGCTATGAGCACAACTGTAGAATAAGAGACTTTACCGAGATGATGCGCTGCATTGGGCAGCTCTGGGTGTGAACGTTCTCCATCTTCCTTAACGTCAGTGTGAACTCACGTATTTTATCTGACCGTCCATCGATGTTGACTCTTCGTGAACTTTAATAGACAGCGGCGCGTACGCATGTAGTCCGTCGTCTCGTCGCTCTTACTGAAATTTACCGCGAGAGGTAGCTTACCCTGACGCAGCGCAGCCTTATAACTTCGGTCCGGACAAAAGACTACAGTCTCGGTGTAAATTTGGCAAGCAATTAAATGTAATTCATTTTAATTTTTTTTTTTTTTTTTTTTAAACCTGGAGCTTTATGTATCGTCCAACCAGCACGCTCTCCAAGTGAGTCAGTTTCTCCACAAGGCCTAGAGTTCGGTCCTGGAACGTTTTTAGGGCTCGATGATGAGCACCACCTACAAAGCTTTTCAGAGATGTAGGCTGAGCAGCTCACGTGGTCCACCCACACTTATTTGCTTAATATAAAAATATATCCTGTTCTCTCAAAGATCCCACACAGTTGTATTGAAATCTGTGTGGCTGGAAAGACTGAAACTCTTATTTAAAGTTTGCTACGTTATAATTTAAGCGTAACAGCGGTGAAAAACCTTGGGCAACTTTTTTTGAAACACTAAAATCCCTTTCCACTCAAAGGGGGAATTATTCTCGACTTGGTTCGGTCACTCTGTGGCTGCATCTCGACTTCCTCCACCCGATGTTCCTCAGCTGAAGTTGGTTTTGCGCAGGTGTTTGTTGGGAATCTCGATGGCGCTGACCTGCAGAGGCCACGATCCTCCCATGATGCCCGCCTGCAGCGCCACGCCGATCACCACGGCCAGGTCCGGGTCCACGCGCGTGTTCACCTCCTTCCTGAAGTACTCGCTGATGATCTGGCGGACGCGGGGGATCCTCGTGGACCCGCCCACCAGCACCACCTCATCCACCTCGTGTTTGTCCAGATGTCCCTCTGACAGGACCGTCTCGATGGGGGCCAGGATCTTCTGGAACAGATCTGCGTTGAGTTCCTCGAAGAGCTGGCGGCTGAGCTGCTGCTGGAAGGTGACGCGCTCCTCCTGCGCTCCTGTGGTTTGGAGACGGAGAGGGACTTTAAGGGAGACGCTGGAATTCACGGTCAGGCTGAGTTTGGCTTCTTCTACGGCCTGACGGAGACGCTGGATGTCCTCCTTTAACGACGGAGCGACGCCGTACTGCTGGAGCACTTGCTCGCTGACGCGCTGGAAGAGCCGCTGGCTGAAGTCCTGCCCTCCTAACTTATTGTTCCCTGTGGAGATGAGAACCCAGAGTTAGATATTAACCTCTAATCTGCGTGCGTGCGTGCGTTCTGACCTGCCATGGCCCTGGTGAGGAACATCCCTCCTTGCTTATTGAGCAGAGACACATCCAGCGTTCCTCCTCCCAGATCCACCACCAGCACATTAAACACGTCCACTTTATGAAGCCCGTACGCCATCGCCGCTGCTGTGGGTTCGTTAATGACCCTCAAGATGTCCAGCCCTGCAGAACACACCGCACTGATCAGGGTTTATTGCTGGGCAGAAGGTCTTAAATTCAATTTTCCAAGATGATAAACAGATCGCAAGCTAACGTTCGGTGTTACTGCGTCATAAATATCGAGAGCCAATCAGGCCGCAGTATGCAAATGAAGGCCAAGAGGTGGGGCTTGTGAAAGTGAACAAAGGAAAAGAATGCAACTGTTTAACGTTACCGAATCACAAAATATCAGGTCCAAATACGCAAATGAAGGCCACGTAATAATGATTTACCGGCAAAAGGGGCGGAGCTTGGAAGTTAAGCGTTTCCAATTTGCATACCAATGCATCTGATTTTTTTCAAACAAACGAGCTATTTTTTTCCCCCTCCAAACGGTCTTTTAAAATAGAAACCAAGTTGAAAGTCTTTTATAAAAGCATTTTTTTTTTTTTTTACTTTAAGCAGGAGGTTTTCGTGCACACTGCAGGAAGTCCGCCTCAGATCCCTAAACTGCTAATCTATATCCGCGATGGATAAATTACTAGCTGCAGGCGAAGAGTGTGCATCGAGTAAATGGTTTGTTGGCAGACGGACCTGCTAGACTGGCAGCTCTGATGGTGTAGTTCCTCTGCCTCTCGTCGAACTCCGCTGGCACTGAGATCACCGCTTGGTGGATGGGGACCCCGAGGTGCTGCTCCGCCATTTTCTTCATCTTTAACAGCAGCCGAGAGCCGATGAACTCGGGGCTCACGGTGAACGTGCCGTTTGTGCTGAGCAGGAACTCGGCACTGCCGTTGTTCAGCACCACCTGCACGAACGCAATAATGACGTCGGAACAAATCTTAGAATTCTGCAAATACAACTCTTTAGGGATCGACAAAGCCTGGAACAGGTACAAAGGGGCCAATATTTATTCACAACATAACTGCCTGTTACACCACATCAGTTTGTCAATATTCTATATGTTAAGGATCTTCTATATTTTAAATGATCTGGAACGTCACCTACACTATTCATGTTGTTACTACAGAAATAATGACGTTATATAAGTAACATTTATACATCATGAATCTAATGGTAACTTTTTCCTAACAAACTGTTCTTCTTCCTTGTTAGACAACTGTGAAACCTAATAAACTAAACGATGTGAATTAAGTATCTTTGCGCTAGTTTTCGTGCTAAGGGTGTGAAAACGTTCGCACTCTATGTTTTATGCTGCGTATACGACACAGTGCAGGTACTTTCACTGATTTGTCGTTCTCCTGCGTACGCTGATTACTGGACAGTGGAGAGCGATGTTCAGAAAAACAGACAGCGCTATTAGAATGAAGCTGCACCTTGAAGGGGTAGCGAGCGATCTCCTGCTCCAACGTCTTCTGATCAAAAATCTTCCCTATAAATCGCTTGGCATCGTAAACCGTGTTTTGCGGGTTGACGTCAGCCAACTCCTGGCCTTCGTGTCCGGCGTACACGCCTGTCGCGGTGAAGGACACCACGCTGGGGATGCTTTTTCTACCCTTCTCGTCTCCGATCACCTCCACTTCCCCGGTCCCCGGCTGGAAGACCCCCACCGAGCAAAACGTCGTCCCGAGATCGAGCCCGATGACTCGGGGTTTGGGAGGAGGCAGATACTGCTGTCCTAGATATCCGGCTAGGAACAACGCCAGGATCACTGAACCTGCAAAAAAAAAAAAAAAAAAAAAAAGATTATCGCGATGATTAGTGAAAGATGGAATAAAATTGTTTGTGATTAATAAAGACCCTGAAGTTTGCAGCTTGAAAGACATGATTTGATTTCCTTCAGAAACAGGAAGTCAGACCGACTTGACTGATTTACTCAACAGCCAGTAGCGTTCGAGATACACCACACCCGACTGAATCTGAACAGAAAGTAGCTGAATATGGAGAACAGTAAAGGGTTAACCAGGACGACCACATCTTAGACCACAAGGTGCAGTGTGTTTTTGGAGTCATACCATACACACAGCCACAGGGACATCTTACAGGTCTGAATACTAAATCAACTATTGATGGAGAAGCCCAGATGGCAAATAAGGACAGAAGCATGTTCTCAATAGGGAGGGGACAAAATGACAAATCATACCATGCAAGTCTTTTCAATGGAATACGATCTACATCACTGAAGCGCGCCGTCACGTAACTCACAGCTTCTCCCAAAAAAAATAAACTGCAATCATTTACAGCTGACTTGGAAGAGGAAATCATACACCTGAACACACACTGACAAAATCTGTTATTGTTAACCAGCTGCTGTTGTGAGCAAGCCCCGCCCCCAGGGGCGGGACAAACATTCTAGAGCGCATTTAATTGCGTCACGAAAATCTTTCATCATTTTAAATCAAAGTGATGTACTATAAAAAAAATATATATTTTTAAAGATATACCATCGTTCTGGTGTCCATAACATGAACAGACACTTATAAAAAGCTCATTAACACTGAATTTTGAATTCGCAAGCTTTAAAAGCATTACTAGGAAACTGCATAATAAGCATGTGTTCTTAAATGTTTCTTTAAGTAAAAATCTACAAGCTTCCTCGTTATTAACACTTTATTCTATAGATATTTTTATTAAATCATTTGTACTGAATCTTCGTGATAATTATACATAAATATTATAAAGCAGCTGTCAGTGGTGAAGATGTCGTTATCAGGCTAGCTATGAAACTTAGCTGGCTAAGTAGATTAGCTGACGTGGAATATTATACCATAAATGACAATAAATATACTTTAAACGTTAATTACATTAATTACAGGAATATAATAATCATTATAACCGTTACCAAGACAACTGCATTAGCTTAGAAGTCACGCGAGAGAAGGAAATGAACGCTAAATAATCTTATAAATAAGCCTATCGCTAAATAATCCGACTAAACAGCTTTGTCCGAGAAATAACTCACCGACTGTAGACATTTCTCCTGCCATTTCTACCCCTGCTGTTTTAATTTAAATAACGCTAACTAATGACGTTCAATTAGTAACTGAAACCGAGCCGGGAGATGAACATTTTACTACCCGCTTGTACACGTCCCCCTAACCGGTGTGCACTGTGTTTATGGGAAATGTAGTCTTTTTTCCTAACACATACACACCGAACAAATACTTTCAAAACGACATATCCCATAATGCTGTGCGTAGGCCCTCTTTCCGGAAGTTTAGTTAGTTCCGGCTTGTCCGGGCTGCGATTTTACATATCACCACATCACGCAAAGGTTATCCAAAATAAAATTATCTAAAAATTAAATAAGTTTATAAATGAATAAAAAGCTTTTATATGTATAAATACAATTAATATGTAAATCATTTTTAGCTGCCGTATTAGCCGCGCCTATTAGCCACGTCACCTCTTTCGCCATATTGGAAAGGGCAAAATGGGACGGTAAACCTACAGGAAGATGTTGTGTAGTTTAATAAAACCGTATTCTATGAGGTCTGCAGGCTAAATGTATAGTTGGGTAGAAATGGACATAAACCAAAATAAAACATGTAAATCTTTAGTTTACTGCTAATCATACATTTACATTAAAATTAGAATAGGCTAATACTAATAACTTGCATTGGTCACACGAAAGGAATCAACATATTAAAGACCTGGGATAAGCTGCATGTGCATGTATTGTGGCTATTATGATTTAAAAAAACATTTCCCCCCAATCTTTATTCCAACAAGTCCAGCCTTGATGGAAAAATGCCACTATTTTCAAGCTTTTTGTTTTTTAAAGTGACTTAAGATTGATGAATGCTAACAAGCTGATAATGCAAATAGCATTCTAGTAGCAAAATACTAAAATGCCTTGACCACGATGGCTTGTTTTTTTATCATTAAATATGTCCTTGGCAATGTCTAAACGTTTTCATACTTTAAAATTATATTATCATTAAAAGATAATTTAGAAAAAAACTCTCAAAAATTGCCATCTGGGATAACCCATTAACCCCGCCCCCAACAGGAATTGCTTAGCCCCACCCCTTTCCCTTAAAAGGCACCCCAAGGCACACAGTTGACTGGTAGTGTTTCAGTGTAGATGCAGTTTGTATCTCAGGCAGCAGGGGGCGCTCAAATGACAAACTACTCAACATTAATTGGCGCCAAGTTTCAGGTTGCCGGATTAAACTCACTGGTTTCCACCAATTAAGATTTAAAATTTCTGCCCAATTCATTATAAACAGAGCATATGAAATCTTTTCTAATAATGCTTAAATTCTGTAATATTAGAAATGATAAAAAAATAGCACTTTTAATACGAAACCTAGCCAGCCTCCAACAGTGCCCAGCTGAGTGGCTGAAAGTGTAAGATTATGACAAACAGTGTCAAACAAATAATTTATTAGCTCTTACAATGAATTAAAAAAAAGGTAGGAATATATATACAGTAGGTTTATATTAATACACAGTAACCAACAGAAACAGAAATGAGTATGGTACATAAAAAAGTCAGCAGATATTTGACGTAGTAAACTACAGACCTATTGCTACAAACCCACAGACACTCGTAACTTGTAAATATTTGACATTGTGAGTAGTCATAAATCCTAATAGCTCAATGCAGAGAAAAGGGAGAGACATTAGTGAATGTCAGTGTCCTCTCTGCTCGCGTCCGCACACTCCTTTGGGATGAAACAGCCCGAGTCTCGAGGACAGTCGCTCGTCTCCTCATCGTCCTCCTCCGCACTCTTCGTCTCGTCCAGTTCGCCCCCTGTGGGTCACAAAAGGCTGAGGTCAGAGAGTGTAGATCTACTCCTGCTGCATAGATCCATCTCAGTAAAGCAAAATTAACTTCAATGACATGAGTGCTGGTTATTAAAGTGTGTGAAAGTCAGAACTAGAACAGAACATCTGTCTGTAATAAACATTACGTCATCATTTGAATAAGTGATTGTGATTGGCCCACAACAGCCAATCAGCATACAGCACAATCAATCAAACATCCCAATCCAAATCAATTTAATCAATAGGCTGTATGATTATATGAAGCAACAGCTAATGGCTCACTAGTTTCACTACTATTTAGTTCCTTAGAAATCTTTAGGACGACACACAGCTTATTAGTTACAAAACACTGATTTCAAACAGGATGCTTGTAATAATGCGTGAAATGCTTCTGTATTTACTGATGTAATGAATATTAATGACTACTCTGAGATCTGCCTTATGGATATTAATGACTGGTGATTTTCACTATTAGTTATTAATTAGTATTAATTAGAACTAGTTAGTAACTCAGAAAACGTACACTACAATTATTAAGTAATATATTACAGTGCAATATAGACAGGATGTGTTAGATTCAAGGTGTGTTTTCTAGCTTTAGCAGTAAATAAGCTCTAAACTCTGATTAATCCAATCTTTAGTCTGATTTCTGAGTTAATAAATTAATACTGTTAAAATCACCGATTACAAACTCTGGTCATAAACATTTTTGCACAGAATTCAGTTCCAGCCCAAATCCAACACACGCCTGTTACAGCCGGTCTGACTAGTCGGATCAGATCAGTCGGATTTGGACTGGAGATCATTTTGACAGGAGGCAGCTTCGATACTCACGGCCCATGTCATAGATGACCTCTGAGGCGGCCAGGAGTTTGCGCCTGTGCTCCGGATCTGTGACGTTCAGCTCAATCAGATGCTTCTCTTTCAAGTGCTTCAGGTCGTCCACCGACTGGTAGCCGTTCAAGAGCAAAGTCGAGGCGTATTCCTGCGGGGTTCAAGTTAGAAACACGCGTCTGCGTAAGAACAATGTTGGTAGCGGTCAAGGCTTAAAACCTGACCTTGTCAAACCCAACAAAATCATGACTAGTACTGATGAATAGTGTGTACATTTTATAAAAACTGACTTCATGCGTTATTAACAAAACAGTTGTGTATACACTGTATATCGTCATCCAGGCCTATTATTATTACACAGCTCTGTTGAATGCTGGATTCTGATTGGTCAGAAGGTGTTGAATAACTTTTTACAACAGCAACTCTGACTTGTATTAATCCTCTGGTTCTAAATTGCCATCATTTCTACCCATGTGTTTGTATTACATTCTAGTCCTTCCTCCTTTTTCTTTTTCCTTATTCTCTGTTAGATAAAAAGGATTGTTATTTAACACCGAAAAGCGTATAACTCTTGACATGATGACGTTTTCTGTAACTAGACGTTTATTTAACATGCATGGAAGGAGTCTCCGGCGTAACATTTTTGTATTTTTTGAGAACAGAGATAACAGGATTCGAGTTGTTTCCGATCGTTTAAAAGTAACTATAAACGGATACAAAGTACGAGGTGTTGCAGTCATTGGCAAACTGCCGGAGTATAAGAGGAATAAAACACTTCAGGATGCGCTGTCAATGGAAAGGAACCAGTTTCAGCGAGGCAGCAGTAACTCCGCTCCATCACACCTCGTCATTGTTGATTATTTTTCCTATAACAGCATGACCCTGTGTTTATTCCTTCCGTAGCTCTGAGTAAAGCAATTCACATTTATACAGCGAACGTAGTTTAGACGCAAATGCGAAATGTATTGGCGTTGAACGAAAGCTGTATTTCAGAGTGTCTTCATGTGGTTTACCTCTAAATGTAACCTCTCTAGCAACTCCAGCAGTGTTTTGGGTCGAGGTCTTTTCGACAGCCTCTGGGGCCTGATCTTTGGAGCCTCTTCCTCCTCTTCATCATCATCATCATTATCTTGTTCTTTCTCAAGCAGCACATCCACGTAGATAAACTTGAAATTCCCTACTTTATTGTTCAGCATGCCCGTCCATATTCCCATAGGCGGTTTGCTTGTGATGTTGATAATATCGCCGACCTGAGAGAAACGTAAAACAAGTTCACCGTCAAAGTTTGCAAACAAATATCTCGATGCCAAGTTCCAAAGTGGGAATGCACGATGACGCCAAAGTACTGAAAGCAGATGGCGCGCTGACCTTGAGCTTGAGCGAGTCCGTGTCGTACGGACTGGGGACGAAGTCTGTGTGCACTCGGGCTCGTCCACAAAACGGCCCCGTGTAGGACACGTCCTCATCCGACCTCAGGCTGTCTCGGTTACTGGACACGTCCAAGCTGTTGGTCACGGCGCCTGACACGGGAAGGAAGAATGACAGTATGAACGTGTTGTTCGACTATAATCCGTGTGTTTTGGGATGTGTGAGTGCTTACTGGAAGAGCTCTGTCCACTGGGGAGACTTTCCGACGAGTTACTTGAATGGTTTGGAGTTTTTCCCAACTGAGAGCTGCTTTCCGTGGCTCCTTCTGTGTCTCTGTCTGTGTCGTCGGCCTACAGCGTAGAGGGCGCAAGCATTATTTAAAACAGTTAAAGGTGGAAAAATGAAATAAATCACAGAAAAATTGCCGGGAAAAAAAAACAAATATTCATGCTCCTAGATTTATGAAGGCGTTATATGTTTTTAGAAAATGACTATTTGTTTTTCAGCTAAAAACGGATCTAAGGTATCCTCAAACTTTTTATTTATTTATTAATATTCTTTATAATTTTTCCTATTATTCTGTTAATTTTACTATATCTCGGAGTAGGCCAGTTCTGTCATCTCACTGCATGTTGTACCTGTGTAACTGTGTGTGTGTTACAGATAAAATCTCGAATCACAGACTAGTCAGAGTGTGAACTCAAGTGGTATTGCGGCATTTTTCTTTAGCACTTACAGTAAAAATGACCTGGTCTAACAACATCACAAACACGCATAAAGGTCACACGACCCCGGTTCGCTCTCAGAAGACTTTAGAGAGTGTTTTAATTTTCACGTAATGAATTCATGCTAACCAACGAACTCCACGGCCTTTTGAAAAATGGGTGGGAAGTCAAAACGAATCAAGTCCATATCAGGATGTATTTCATACTAATAAATGATCGTATCCACTACAATCTTATTCTTCAAAGCAAAAACCAAAGGAAAGTGTTTAAAATGAGTATATCAGGGATCGGGAGATTTTAATCAGTTTCACTTCACATGTCATTTTAGGACTTAAAGTTTTAGGAAGTTAATCGTGCCCTCTGACATCATGGGGACGGATGCTGTCACTTCACCGATGTTGAAATCTCACGTGTGGCTCCCAGTGACTCACCGCATCCTCGGAACAGGACTTGACGTGTTTCTTGCCTCTCCTCATAGTCCACGCGATGGCCTTCATCTTCTTCCCCAAACCGCGCTGCTTGTCTTTCCTCTCCACTCCTGACTCACCCTCAGCCTGCTCCAAACACACAGCATAATGAATATTGACATCTACATCCAGGCCAGCTCTGCTGCCAAGTGCTGAGTAAGCCCAGAGCTCGGAGAAACATCCCACTTCATCATTCACAGCGTAGAATTGCACAGCCTTCAATTTGCCATCTCTGTTTTTTTTTCCCCCCTCTAAAGCATGGGACGGAATTTTTTTCTAAAATCTCAAAAGTTCATACCAGAGCTGTTGCGTCTTCCTCGAGCCCGGCAGGCGATTGCCTGAAGCTGTCAAACTTTCCGAAACTGGTTGATCTCTGAACAAAAAGGGGAAAAGGTGACCATATTAACCACACACACACTTATCAGGCAAATACACCGGCAACATCATATTTTCATTATTTCTTTTCTCTCTTTGAAGGCGTTTACAATTTTACAACACCTTTATGGGTCACATCAGCAAAAGCCAGAAACATTTGTTACCCATTTCAAGTGTCAGGTTAAAGGGTAAGCTAATAAAAACGCACCTAATTCTCAATCTGTAGCGTTTATACGTGTAAGTCCAAACGTGTTTGCAAATACACGTGTGCTTTTCTTCTGAATTGTACCAACACCAGTCATTCTGAAGTTACGGTAATCGGTCACGTCGAGAAAATATCCTATAATCTCGTCTTGCTGCTTGCTTGCTGAGATCATTCCATTTACTGTATAAATAATTCATCTACACGCTAATTCATACAGATCATTTTCTCAAACCGGTGTGGTCACATTGGTAAATCCGTAGAGCAGAAGAATTTCCAACTTTTTTTTTTTATTCTTTTTTTTAATGAATCAGACATTTAACATCGTGGTTTGCTGATTGAAATAAAAAGTAAGGTTTTAGTGTCAGGTTTTGAATTGAATAAAAGGACATAAAGAGTTTCATCACAACAGCACATTATTAGAGTCACTAAGATGATGGTTAATCCGTTAAATCCTATACGGCTCGGAGCAGAAGGCGTGTCACGTTAGTGTTTCTGACCCAGATAAAGCAAATCAGTCCTTTTCATTGCTCTAAATATGTCAACATTAATTTAACAATGCGTAATATATTACACTTCATGTTTGTTTTTTTGTCCTTTCGCAAAACCAGTATGGAATAAGCCTTACCTTCGGTTTGATGTTTTTAGGTTTATCGGCGACATTGGAAGCTGCCCTTTGAAGCATGGCCTTATTTTTATTTCTTAACGTAATCTTACTGTCGTGTAATTTATCAATCCCAGCCCGTATGCTTGGCCTTTCGATCTAAAGTGCTAACTGCAGTGGTTCTTCAGACGTGTCCTGCTTTCTGACTTCCTCAAATCAAACAGGATGTGGCACAACCTGCGTTCGGTCTGTTATCGAAGCAGTTTCAGAGGGAAAAAAAAAATTATGCTTGAGTCTGCATTTGTGGTTTGCTTGATAAACCACTTCCCAGTCATTTCAAGGAACTTACATGAAGCAAATATGCACACACACGTATGACAGTATAAAAAAAAAATAATAAAAAATTCCGCAAGATTACTGTTGTGATCATAATTATATAATCATATATATATATGTAATTAATCCAATCCAGAGTAATTATTATCGATAAAGATCAGTTGGATTTATTCAGGAATTGAAAGTACAGAAAAGAAAAGTAACTTTGGCCCAAGTTGCAAAATCTGGTGTATTTATAAGAGGAAGTTTGAGCTGGCATAAACATACAGGAACACCAAGAACGGAGACGTCATTTTACTGAAAGCGTACTTCTCATATTTCCCAACCCAGTGCATTTCATTGCAGAAGTTCTGATAGATTTAGTACGATATTGGTTTATTATTATTGGCGTGTGGATCGTTTCTGGAAGTCTTTCAGTCAATCATAGCACTTAAAATTGTATATTACTTAAATAAATTGAAAGTCGCCTTCCCTGATCTGTACCGTTCATCTTTGTACACTTTTTTTTTTTTTTTTTGGCACATATGACTTTGAAAGTGCGTGTTGTTTTAAATTGTATAAAAAAAACGGACATTTTGTATCATAGCCATTAAAGCGAGCAACAAAACCTCTGAAACACTATGCCTGGACCCCTCCAATCGCTGCTCGTTTGCAATCGTAATGTTTTTTATTATATCAACACAACGCTGGATTCGCGTCACAGACATTTCCGATGAGCCTGCTCGAGTCTCTCTTAAATAATTCATATTCATTGTGCCTGCAAAACTCATCATTACTGGCTTGACCTATTTCCAGGGTTTCCACTCTATTTTCAAATCGGCTGAGTTTTTATTTCTTTTTTAATAGATATCTTTTCAGTCATTATTCCCATCAGTGATCCTTACGGCTCACGTGACGAAGTATTGGCACTTTAGTATGTATAAAGACCACATAACGGAGAGGAATACAGATTATTCTCCAAGCTGGTGAGCAAATCCTGATAATTACCAACATGGCTCAATTACGGTCCTGATATTTCTCCCTTGAGTTAAGCATCACTATGGCAAAGCAGAGATAGAAAGTTAGGCAAAATATGTCCACAAAGCCCGTCTTCCTGGATTATCAGGTCATAATCTCGCTCTCTTTTTCTTTAGGCCCACTTAAGACCACAGACACAAACAGCACATGTTCATTTTTTTCCCTCTGTTTGTGAAAGTAAAGCAAACCTTTACTCAATCTGGCTCGTGGTGTGTTCAAGCTAATAATAACGTAGAGGCAGGAACTGATTCAGGAACTGATTCTGACTTTAAGATGAACAGGAATACTCCGTGCGTTGGAGTTTTACTTTAGATCATGCTATATTATAAGCGGTCTTCTCTTACAGGAGACCTTCATCCCTTACACATGCACGTTCGATTTATAATTAAATACGTAGGATATGTGTTTACGGAAATGATTCTAATAAATAGCTAAATAGATACGTGATGTATTTCTCTCTCGTTTTCTTTTCGTCATTGTGATGACCTAGATGAGCTTGTGGGTGTTGGCTCTCCACCTGCGCAGCAGATCAGTGAGCAGTCAGTAGGTGGGGGTTTTTCCCCCATGGATTTTGTCACCGCGAAACAGTTATTATTAGAAAGCAGGTATGAAGGTTTATTTTTAGTGTAGGAGTGTTAAAAGCATTTAAGCCCCTACATTTGCATTCCTTACTACATATTTTCAGTATTAATCCGACTGTATTCAGTGAATAAATTGTAGCTTATACGAAGTAATATGATCGAACTTCCTAGACTTTAGCACTAGCCGGATTTCCATTGCCGATCTGCGCAAAGTTGAAGTGATGTTTTAGAAAGTTCAGCAAAACACATTTGCAAATGGTCTTGGTTTCTAGGGCGTGATGTTATGCGATTAAAGCTGGGGTTTCTCCTCGCGCGATAGCTCTTACACGGCGCGCTTTCTTTTCTTTTTCCCCAGTAGGATTTGCTCTTAATATCATGTCGTGAGAATTAAATGTGAAAAATGTGTCTCCGTTTCAATGTTGCAAACTTCGGCTTGATCAAATCATCTGGAAAACCAGCTCATGAAAGTGTAAAAACCTTTTGTGCTTTTTGTTTGTGCGTGTGATTTCCGTTACTCGTTATTTTTAGCTCTCTATATCAAATTGGGCATTGCGCAGTTTAATGGAAACACGGCTACCGTTTCTGACAGCTGACATTTTCTACACCGAACGAGAACGCAAGTCACGGTGGCGCATGGAAAAATGAAAACAGAAATAAACCCACGATTATTTTCATTTTTATTTCAGGTGTTTTCAGTTTTCTTTGCAGTTCAGTTGTCTTTGTAGAGTCACCATATATAAAGCCAGTTTTGCAATGATTAGCACATATTCAGGCATTTTATTGTTTCTATACTAATTATCAGCCATTACTAAACAAAATAAATTACTGAGTTTGTACACAAAGTGATTTTTTTTTTTAATTATTATTTTTTAGCAACGCTTGAAAACATGGTCATGGTCTAATGTCTGCTTTAGCTCTTCTACGGCATACTGTTATGAGTTTGTTCGGGTTTATGGAGAGTCTTCAAACCATAAAAGTGCAATATGGGGTTCCTCAGGGTTCTGTATTCTGCCCCATATTGTTCTCCTTTTTTCTTTGTTTTCTCTCTTAAATAGGGATAATTAAAAAATTTTTTTTTTAATTTTCTAGCAAGATTTCTGTAAAGCTGCTTTGTGACAAGGACCACTGTTAAAAGCACTATATAAATAAATTTATACATTTCTTAATTCACCCCTGAAACAGCATAGTATTCTAGAGAACATAAGGACTGATCTATAGTTCTGTTCGTATTTTTATATGAACTAAAACATGTCTTTTCATAGTTGTTTTTAAAATTTGTAGTTTTTAAAATCATATTTTCATTGTCATTGGATATAACTCTCGTCTATCACATGCTTTTCTGTTATTATTATTATTATTATTATTATTAATATTGGTATATTATTATGGCAAATCAATCATGCAAATAGTGAGAATTAGGGAAACCGGATATTAAATAAAAACAAGAGGAAAATAAGGGTTAAATGCAGAAAATCATGAACATGAAATGAGCTCGGATTTGCAAACTGAATGACAACGATTAGATTGGAGGGTGGAGTTTAAACGTCCACTATAGGATTCTGAGGGTTCCTATTAGCAGAACGCAAGTATATATTCCATAATATTTAGGGAATTCATAAGTATCTTCTCATTAGTGTATAATTACCTGTAACTACGCATCAAGAGAAGCTACAAAAGACCTCTACAAAAGAATGACAAAGAAGAAGAAAGAAGAGGAATCAGTGTTTGCTGGTGCTGGATAACAAGTTTGAGAACCCAAATTTTGGAAAATGCAGGATCATACTTATTATTTAGCACAGAAAAAGCAAGTATGCTACAGGCACCCGAGAGCCACCGTACATTCTAATACACGCTTGGAAAGGGAGGGGGAAGTGCGGGGCATTCAGGTGGTTGAATCCTACATAGTGGATCTTTAAATACAGGATTACTGGCCTTAAAGTCTCTTTGGAAACAATCCTTTGACCATAATTAGTCTTGTAAATAAGTTACCACTTACATCAGTGGCACGCAAATCCATGCTGGTGATGGAGCGCACCATTCCCGGAGGCGAGGACACTTTATTCCGGCTTTGAACATCGGCCACGCTGTTTAAGGTGAAGTCCTGGGAGTGGACGTGGTACTCGGTGAGCGGTCGACAGCAAATGTGCTGGTGTGATGTCCAGGCGTGGAGATGATCTGTGGGGTTACTCCAGCGGTCATGGATCTGTCTCGGTCTCATGGAAAGGCTGGAATTGTCCTGGAAAAGTAGGATGGCGTGTCCATCTCTAACTGGCACCACGCTTTGTGAGTTAGCTGTGAAAATGGAGAAGCATTAACTTGATCTCACGGTGTACTTCTTTTGGGGAAAAATAAAAAGTACGTATGTTTTTAAAATCAGTGTTTAATCATGAATACCATTTGCTGTAGCTGGTGTTCGTGTCTCATGTCCGCCGTGTTGAGATCTTCTCTGTGTTCTCTTTATGATTCCTGGTACATCTCCTACCTCTGTGTGAGAAATTACTATCTGTCACGGCATAGAGGGAGAGAATTCATGGAGAATGTAAGAGTACAGAAAGCTACTGTAAAAGGCTTGAGGCATATTGTGCAGCTGGTTCTTATATCACTTCTGAATTTGGTGGTAAGACTGTGATTTTATAAAAATCAAAAGTTCAGTTGAATCTTAGACCATATAATGATCAATTGACCCACATCAGTGGTAAACCACATTCCTGCCTCCTAACAGCATGGTGACCAGACGATGGTACACTGGGAAAAGCCCCTCCTGATGACACGTGCTGAAGGTGGAAGGTAACCTGACAAGATGTAACCACTTCAGAGAGAGAGAGAAGGCGGGGATATTTATCTGCTGAGGCAGAAGCTTCAGTCACTAAATAAACAATCATGAATTCTGACAAAACTCTGAGTTTGGGTTTGAGAATATTTCACCACAAAAGAAATAAAGGTATTCCATCCATCCATTATCTATAGCGCTTTATCCGTCTGGGTGGCGGGGAAGCTGGAGCCAATCCCAGCATCTTGG
>JAQQZR010000003.1:2905903-2924210 GCA_030068235.1 Notoglanidium macrostoma
GGGTGACCCGGGGATCGAACCCAGGACCTTCTTGCTGTGAGGCTACAGTGCTAACCACCGCACCACCGTGCCGCCCCATTTCACGATTAACTAAATAAATTTAAATTGCAACCCAAACTAAACAAAAGTGATCCAACACTGAACCTTCATAGTACCTATATTTCACTATGCTCTCTGGTGTATTTTTACATATCCAACAGTCATACTACTATCGATTTACTCTTGTGCTCCATGATGCCATGACGCTTCACATAAAACGCCACAAAAAAGCCGGATCATGCCAACAATGAATGCTTCATTACACACTGATGTCCATTTAGTGTTTTTTACATAATGGATGAGACAAAACAAGCACCAGTGCACCAAGTTAGCATCCTGCTGTAGTAATAATTAGACAGCAGACATCATATGAGGCTTCAAGTGCTTCAACTTGCCTTCTCGGTTTGACATTAAAGTCCGAAAATGCACTTTCAAAAGATCGTATCCTTTCTGCCAAGCACAAGAGGCGCTCCAGTCCACTCTGGCCGACTGAGTAATGAAGTACTGTCATTAGCTTGGCAAGAGTGCATTTCTAATTTCAGAAATTAGATTTGAATACGTTGTGCACATTGATGGCATTGAAAGTGCTCTCGGCCGGAGCTGGACAGCCTGCGAGCAGTTTCCTTGGCATGCAATTTCACTACTTAAAGGAGGAATGCACTCTCAGACTCAGCTTCTTTGCTCGTTTGTTAGTGCTCTATTTTTGTAAATGATTGAATTATGTGAACAATTGGGCAAGGTGAACAGGTATTTAATCAATGAGTTATATTCCGGGTCAATTTTGGGATCTGACGTTGTACCATATATAACTTTACGGGAAATATATACTTTATTGGGAAATTTAAAACCAGTGATTGCCATTTATAAGGGTTTTACTTCATACGGCAACAAGAATTCATATACCCTGTGATAATATCGTTGGGTTTCGGCTTTCATTTATCATCTTTGTCTACATGCTTTTAAGCTTTGGGACTCTGAACTGAGAATGACCAGCAGTGCTGCTAAAATTTGCCAGAAGATGCTGCTATTGAGCTTGCTATCTATGAAGAACTAGATTCACTGTTGGTATTTTCACCTTATCGAGCGAGCTAAAGAAGTAAAAACAATCCACTCTGATATGAGAAAAGCGATCCTGTACATGTGAAACACTCCCTAGCACTTCTAATGTAATGGATGGAATAGCAACAAACATAATAATCCGAACAAATGTGCACATTGGTTATATTATTAAGGAATAAAACTGCCTTATGCTGTTACAGGAAATTAACCAACAACAGGGTGTGACATGAAGCATTACTGTTAATCAAGAGAAGAGTTTTATTCCTTTTGTAGCTCAGCAATTGGGCAACGATTGTAATGTTTTACATATAAAAGAATGACATGGCCTTTTTATCCATTTGCGGCTACATTTAAAGTTCATGAAGCAAGTTAATTCCTGTTATCGCTTATGTTATAGCACGTACAAACAGTCGTATCCTCACCAGCCTCTGAATATGGCAACAACACCAACACCAACACAGGGGGCTTTTGAGTGGTGCAACAGAAAAGCGTCACGAGCTCAAGAGAGCAACATTGTTCACAGGGAGGAAGGAATGGCTTACTCTCTCTTCCCAGTCACTCACAGCGACATTAGTCAATCATGTGGATCTGTGAGCTCATGAGTACAGAAGGCGGTGGATAACGCAGTCCACAAAGTGTGTTACGCCGCCCCCTGGTGCAGCAGTTTGGAAAGACGTGGTCAGCTGGAATCATGTGCCTCGGAGGAAGCACGCGATGGAGTTCGCCGTCCCTGGTTGGTAGATGGTGTGTAATGGCGAGAACTGGACACGACTAAATTAGGGAGAAAAATTGAGAGGGGAAAAAGACGTAGGTTATCCGATAACTCCTTCCATAGATTTTAAAAACATAAATTCTCCTCAGAGACAGCTGAACCATATCAGTGTTTGCACACACGCTGATTGCACAGCTGTTACTATAGAAACCATAACATGTTAAAACAAGCGAGACCATTGCGATTTGCAGCTGCGCTATTGTCAGAGCTGCTATTATAGAACATTACTCATAGTCAGAGTCAAGAAATTCAGATAAATTCATGACTTGACCTCATTGTGAACGTAGCTACAGTAAGCGTAAACAAAAGTCATGATCTTTTCACCAGAACATCTTCCATAAAGATTGTACATTGACGTTAGCCTTTTGTATGTGCATCATGATAACAGGGGTGTGGCTTACTTGATTGACAAGTTACGAAAACGTATCATTGTGCTTGCCTCGACACTACAGAGGCGGAAAATCACACATAGAAGTCTAGTTTTAGATGCCGGATTTTGGGTACAACACGCTATATAATACGTGATAGTTTGTTTGTCAAATAAGCCATGCCCCTACATTATCATCGGTATGACACATGCTTCAAGTATTATCCAGTGGAATTGATTTAGCTGGAATATTAACTTTGGATCAGTCCACTTTGTTATGTTTATCATATCGGGGTGCGCTGTTTAATTAATTTAGCATGCTTGCTAACTTGATTTGTTACATTGTAATGTCTACCATGTGATGCTAACCGCCTACATTAGCCGCGCCACCTTGCTAGCAACATGTTATAATCAACGAATTGAACATTTTTGTACACTGAATTTTTTTTTTCAACAATCCTATAAACTGTAAGTGGAAATAAATAAATAAACTAGTTGGTTACTAGCAATTCTTCCTGCAGCTAATCCTACAGCAGGCGACCCGCCTGAAGATACAAAGAAGCCATGCTAGCTCACTTCACGTTCTTAAGCGTGCGTATTTCAGGATGGTTACACCACAAATGCTAGATCAATCTATCTGTAAATCAGTCAGAAATCAATATTGCACCTGAGTGAGTGAAGCGAACTCAGACCTGAGTTTTCTTCTCCCTCAGGGCAGAATGTCTGAGCGGATTCAGGAGTCTACTGAAGGAAGAAGACCAACTATTCACCGCCTCACACAAGGCATATGTTCTGTCCTTGTATCTGAATTGGAACAGGGTTTACCACAGCGAGACGTGGCTCACGCTTTAGTGCTTTAAGCTCTTGGAATACCTAATCAAATAAGCATCCAGGCGTTAAGACATCCTCCAGTGCTGAGATGAGTGGCTCAAATGGCGAGAGGATTACCTGATGGATCCCGATTCTTCAAGAGAGGATTGTGTTTTTGAGCGATTAGGCGAGGGGTATCACTGAGATCAGAGCTGCGTCAAGGAGTGAAATCCGCAGCAGCCAACAGAGGGCCGTATTCGGACCGCAGATTAAACTGCAGACTTAAACGCTGCTTCACAGTATTTCCATACACGCTGCAAACAGAGTTTCTCAGTTAAGTCAAATATTTCATGTGTAATATCAACTCAAAAGAAGGGCAGAATTACATCTGCTGTCCGTCTGACAGCTTGTCATCAACACGTTTTGAGCTGAAAAAAAAAATCAATACTGAAATGTCATTCATATACGATATTAAATAAATAATTACGACCTTTTGCACTGATTAAATTACGAAGCGTTAAAGATGGCATGAAAAAAGTCTATGGCGGGGGTTTACGCTTTTAGCCGAGCCTGCACAGTAAATTGAGAGTTTCATCATTTTGATTGACTTCGCTCAAGCTAGATTAAATTAAAGGTGCAGTGTGTAGGATTTCGGCGGATCTATTACCAGAAATGGAATATAGTATTCATAAGTATGTTGTCATTGGTGCATAATTACCTGTAACTCTGATTCATTGCGTTTTCGTATGTTCAGAATGAGCCGTTTATATCTATATAGGGAGCGGGTCCACCTCTACGGAGTCGAGTGCTTTTACAAGTGGCAGCGTGAATCAGGAAAGAAGCACCAAAAGGATGACAAAGAAGAAGAAAGGAAGACAAGGAAGAAGAAAGAAGAGGAATCAGTGTTTGCTGGTGCTGGAGAACAAGCTTGAGAACCCAAATTTTGAAAAACAGAGGTTCATACTTATTTAGCACGAGAAAAAGCAAGGGAGCGTTAATGCAAGTACTTGGAAATATGCTTTGGGCACCTGATGGCCACCGTACGCTCTAATCCACGTTTAGAAAGGGACGGGGAAGGGAAAGGGGGGATTTTTAAAAAGTAACTAACTATATGGAAAATGCATTCTTCTACATGTAATGTGTGAACATCTGAATGTGTAGGTATGTGTATATGCATGTGATTAACTGTGCATGTATGAATCTATGTGTATATGAATATAAGTGTATATATAATGTACAATGTGACATTGTATTACAAAACCCTGTACCCATGACATTGTGCTGTAAATCTGTATGTTTGAAATATCTTCAATAATGTCAATGGGAGGGGCATTCAGGGGGGTGAATCCTACATAGTGGATACAGCAGCCCATATTCAAAATATTTTCACTCAATGAGAGGTTTTTTGTAGTGTTGCGATGGATTAATTTTCTGTGACTGCAAATTTAACACTTTTAACTAACACTATTCAGGATAATCAGGCTCTATAGAGGGTGTCCCCAATCCATAGGCATGCATTATTACGCATCTGATGCATTAAGAAATGTTAAGCGCTCTTGTATTCAGCGTATACACAAGTATTGTGAAGTCCAAGGCCATCAGTTGGAGCATTTATTGTAATATCTGTATTAAAATAAATACATGCTTATGGCTCCAGAATTTCGAGACACCCTGTATATTCACGATATGCTGTATTCAGCTAGTCTTAGATGCTTATTTGAATTCTTGTCACTGCTTCATCACTTTATTTGCCTCTGGCTTTTATTCTACATCACATTTTTATTCGACATCTCCTGATTTTCCCCGGGCATAAAAAAGACAAGTGTTTCATTTAAAGGGAGCGGTCTAGACGCTATTGAAGATGTCCTGCCAAGAAAAAACTTGGCAACATTGTAGGTGTGAACTACACGCAGGTTATTTCAGTAATCTGAATGGGCTGCCCGGAGAAGTCGGAGCAACTCTGAATACTTTCCCAGGTTGAATGTTTACGCATCTTTTGGTGCAGAGTTAAGTCACCAAATCTGAATCCAGTCCTGGAAATCTGGGACGAGATATGAAGTCTCAGGAGTCATGTGTCAGTATTGCAGGGCAAAACACACGGTGTACAAGTTTCC
This sequence comes from Notoglanidium macrostoma, assembly GCA_030068235.1. NCBI lineage: Eukaryota > Metazoa > Chordata > Actinopteri > Siluriformes > Auchenoglanididae > Notoglanidium > Notoglanidium macrostoma. Next base: position 2,911,065 of record JAQQZR010000003.1, read on the forward strand.
AATGGAGTCATCGCTTTATCTGCCTTTGAACTTTAACCTTCAAGACTGTATTCAGGGGTCGTGATCTGTGACCTTGTGTTCTTTTCTGTATGCTCTGTCGTGTCTGGACGGCAGTAGATGACCTTTCGTCCTGCTGTTCCCGAGAGTCACGTGGGGCTTCTGGCCTCTTTGCCCTTCTGTTCCTTTTATGGTCCAGCTTCCCCCTGGCTGCCACATTAGCACATTAACCGAGAATAAGCAGCCTGTTCTTCCCCCTGCAGAGTACTGAAAAGCAACAGGACAGCAAACGGGTGCATCTGAACAATGGAAATAAGCAACAAAAAGGGTTTAAAGGATACAACAAATTATTAGCACCCAGCACTGAGCCTCTCTCTGGGATCACGAACAATGAGGTCTTGGTCCCTCCTCCAACCGCAACGTAGATTTGCTCATGTGGATTGTTAGAATAAATCCAGAGATTAAGGTCTACGGTCACTGCAAAACCTCTATCCCCAGTGTGGTCTTGGCCAATTCCCACACACCAACCAGCAGAAGTGAAGTTTATCTTCACATAAAGCCAACCAACCACATCTTTTCAAAATCAGCATAGGACCGCACACACACACACACATGTGTACACACTCCGAGAAAAGCGCTATCCGTCCTCTTCTGCATACCTGAGCTCACATGGTTTTCTAGTGATTGACATTAGAGAGAGTACGGCATCCGTCTCACCCATAGATCATGGTCAGGTTTGCTTTCTTGGCTCTGTAGTATCTTTAGGATTCAAACTTGCGAGCTCTGCATGAAGGGGTGAACGCTTTTCCGTTGCACTACTCGGGAGTCCGCGGACTGTTCCGTTACCATGGAGGTTCTGCCATTTCAGTTCAGTGTTTGCTGGAAAGTGTTCACTGTTTGCTGGCCTGCTTTCCTGAAAAACGTTAAATATTTGAACAACTCAGTGAGGTTAAGGTTAGGGGTGGAGTTAGTTTTTTTTTTTATTTTAAACTAAGCACACTGAAAAAATATCAAAATCAATATTTTTTCTGCCTTTAGTTCACTTTCATTGTTTAGCCTCTTTCTCGCTCTCTTGTCCATCTCGTTTATCTCATTTCAGCAATTTCCTTCAGGATCAATAAGTTTTCTGATTCTGATCTCACTCTCCCTCTCTCCTTCTTTCCTTTCCCTCTTTGTTCATCTCACTCTCCCTCTTTCTTTGCTTTCTGTTCATCTCTCTCCATTTTTCCTTTCTTTCGTTCTTTGTCCATCTCACTCTCCCCTTTTCCTTCCTTCCTTTCCCTCTTTGTCCATCTCACTCTCCCTCTTTCCTTTCTTTCTGTTCATCTCTCTCCATTTTTCCTTTCTTTTATTCTTTGTCCATGCCACTCTCTCCTTTCTTTCTTTCTTTCTTTCTTTCTAGCTCACTCAGAGAGAGAGAGAGAGAGAGAGAGAGAGAGGGCAAAGAAAGAAAGAGGTCTCTCTCTCTCGCTCGCTCTCTCACTCACTCTCTCTCTCTCTCTGCTAGCCATACTCTTTACTGATGTGCACCGTGTTTATGATTTATTAGTTACTAGATACTCCCAACACTGTGTGAAGTCGTTATTTTGGCTCACGCCGTGACCTCCCAAAGCATCGGAGTGCCACAGGAAGTTTTTAAAGGTTGCTCGTGATGTAGTTATTTTTAAAATAAAGAAAAATCAAAGCGCAGGAAGAGGAGGTACCAAGCTGAAAGCGCGGTTCAGGAAAGGGGCAGCGGAGTTCAGACAGTGAGGGGCTTTCATGTGTGTTTTCTGGAGTGTATCCGGAATGGGCCGGATGAAGGCAGAGCTTTGAGGGAAAGCTGTATCCAGGTGCTCACATTGTACTCTGTGGCCTAATGCTCCTTCTGTTCTCGTTCTCTCTCTTCCCCTCGCTCATTCGCTCTTTCCCCAATCCTCCATTCAGCACCAGTCTGGGGAGGCAGATAGACGTCCCAGCTGCATCCTCTTGGTCACATGTGTCTTGTTTATAAATGCTTGTATGTGTTAAATATCCATAACATATGAACTAAATTCCTGTGTCTATATTAAATTATAAATAAAATTGGTATTTATATTATAGCTGTAACATGAAATGAAAAAAAAAAATGCATGAATAAATAAAACATTTTTTTTTGTTAAACCCTGCATTCTTTTCAATCTGTAGTAAAATGTCCAACGCACTCAATTTCTCTCACTTTGTCCATTTCACTAGTTCTTTCTCTGTCCATCTCACTCTGTCCCTTACTCATGCCTTTTTCCCCCTTTCCTCTTTCTTTCACTCGCCCCCCCCCCCCCCCCACTTTTTCATTTTGTCTCACACGCTCCCTCTTTTCTTCTTCCTTTATGCGCTTTCCCCACTTTGTCTTTCTTTTTATCCAGCTCACTCTTTTTGTCCCATACTCTCCAGCTTTCTTTTTTGTCCCTCGCGTCCCCTCTTTATTTCTTTCTTTCCTCTTGCCCTTGGCTATAACACTACAAAACATGTTAAAGGGGGTGAATATTTATGTTAAGACAGAACATGGTGAGTAGAAGAGCCTTCCTAAGAAAGGATAATCCTAATGAGAGTTTCTGTTCTTTCTCCATTACTGTGTGTGCAGGAGCTGAAACGAGCCACGCCCGGATATCACACTCTGGTTCAGTAGGAGAGGCAGAGATGGCTGTGCTGAACACCATGCTGAATGCAGTACTGAACGCGGTCCTGAACGTCATGGTGGTGTGTGAGGATGAAGTGTTGATAAATAAATGGCGGCATTAAGGGAGAAAGCGGGTCTCTGAAGCCCAGGCTGCTGTGCTGTGTGTGGGATCGGGCAGCTCGAGCCTCCTGACGCAACACGGATGGACGCACTGGCTGCCGAGTGAGGAAACGTCACACAGCTCCGGTGCTAATGAGAGAAAGTCAGCCAACCGTTCTGCTCGCCACAGCACGACAGACATTGTTTAGTCTCTCTCGCTCTCTCACAGCTTTTTTTCAGTGGTCTAAATGAGCAATAGTTAGACCTCTGTAAACATTATTTCTTCACTATTGTCTTTCTAACACTTCTGTCCTCTGAGAGACATTTGACCGCTCAGGACCGTTAAAGAGGAGAAGCTCTTCATTTCCTGCCCTGCTGGTGACCTGCAGCCTCAGTGATGAAGGTGTGAATCAGCATGACCTCATTCGACCTTTAGTGGTTCCTGCTGATGCCTGGGTGAGCTGTTGCACATTTTTAGCTGGTTTTAACACAATCGCTCTCTCTCTCTCTCTCTCACACACACACACACACAAACTAATAAATTAAATAAATAAAATTAATTACAATAAATAGCTGTATTTAAAAGAATAATTCTAAACATTAGGACACTAAAAAAAAAAAAAAAAAAAAAAACAAAAGCCAATTTTTTTTTTTTTTTTTTTTTTTTTAAACTTGCCACATTGTCAGTCTTCTGTAAATAAAAGCTGCACTATATTTCCCAGGAGTCTGTGTAAACTGTAGTTTAATTATTTCACCCAAACACAAGGGATTCTGTGATTAGAGACGGAACATTCTCATAAATGGGACATAAGTGAATTATATTAATCTAGGGATCAGTCATGGACACGCAATCCAGATTTAACCCAGGATACTACTGCTTGGCGTGTATACGCTAGTCTGTGTTAGAACACTGCACTGCTGAATCTGATTGGTCAGAAGGTGTTGATTAATTTTCTATAACTGCCACTCTGACCGTAGTACAGCTGCAAAACACAGGTTTCTTTTCTAATGCTTAATTGAATTTTTTATCATTTCTAAATTAAGAGCTGATTCATAAGGACTTCTATCACGGGTGCCTCAGATAAGATTTAAAAATGTGCACTCATTGCTGTAGTGAAGGAGTTGTTTATTTAACATTTATGGAAGAAGAGTCTTGTAACAGTCAGACGTCAAGCAGTAACACTTTTCACTTTCTCAGTAACAAATCACATTTATTTGTGTGATAAATTAAAAAGGGAAGGACTATTTCTAGCTACTGACATACTGTACATGATCACATTACACACTTATATACGTTTCTGGTTCATGTATATAATATGATCGGTTGCTATGGATGTGATTACATCTTGGATGTTTTTATTTAGCGTGAGCTTATTGTCCAGTCATTGCTTTCTTTTAAAATTTATATGCTTATAGTTGGGGTATTGGGTCTTTTGGTCTCGTCTTTGTCCTGTAAACTCTAAGCAAATAAAAGAAAAAAGGAATAAAACACTTCCTGATGTGCTCCGATTGGAAGATAATGGACTTCAGAACGGTAGCAGTAACTCTGCTTCATGACAACATCCCACAGTCGATTATTTTCCCATAATAGCGTTTTATTCACTACTTATCAATGTTGAGTTTTTTTTATTTCTCAATTGAAGTGGCGTACAGAAGAGAAGGCCAAGCAGAGAGAATACAGCTCTCAGAAAGAGGACGAGGGGGAAGTGTGGGTACGGAGGCTACACGTCTCCTTGAGGATCTTAGTCAGCGCACTTCATCACAAATTCCTTTTCATCTCCGCGTCCTCGGCTTCCATCAGCTTTCCCCGCTACAAACACGCTCTACGTGATCAGGATGCACCTGCCGGCGGTGGGAATTTTTTTATCCAGGATTCTGAGTTTGAATGTCAGTGACGTGCATTGTTTTTGCATCCTTTTACCATCAAGGTCATTGTGTCCTCCCACGAATCCATAAGAGACTGGCCTCATTATTGAGTAACAACAGGCAGTGCTGCAATAACCTAATTATCCTTGGCATGTATTAGATAAAGGGCCTTATTGCCTGCTTTCCTACAAGAGGCCTGTTGAAAAAGGAATTTGATTTCCCAGAATACTTCTTGGACAGATCTTTCCCTGTGTTAATTGGGTATTTTGAGCATCGAGGGTTTCCAGCAGAGACGAATGCAATGACGACTCCTCAAAATTAAACATGTTGAAGAATCTGTGGCTAAATCCCTCTCTCGTGTTGCTGAATATTAATATACGACATGCTATAAATCAGATCATAAGTCAATCAAGAGAATAATGAAGGCATTAATTATGGTCTTGACATCATCTTGGATGAATTTTAGGAGCTGTAGTATTTTCATAGGGCTCTTTAGAACTACGCTTCCCACCATGTGGTGAATTATACTATTTTGAAAGACGTTGAAGAGATAGACAAGCAGCCAACTGCCAAGTCCAGTTAGATCCATTTCTCACAACTCTCACAAGTACTATGTGCCCCAAGGGCATTTTTTGGAATCATTTATGATGGCATTAAGGAGAATGCACTTAGGCTATACCAAATGATTTTGGTTTTAAGCCAAAGTCAACCTAATGAATGAACAACAGAGACGTGCATCTAGCAGAACCTATCGATCGACTTAAGTGTCCCACGCTTGTACTTAAAGGAGATTCTTGGTGCATTGCTTTAAAGCTGTCTTCAAGTGCAGAAGTGGGTAGACAAGAATGTGACGAGCTTTTCATGCTATTCTCCAGAGCAGATGCTTCTAATAGCGGCAGGCTGTAGCTGTGAGACGGTGATGACAATAATGATGACACATCTCAAGAGAGAAAAGGTAGGATATAAAAAAAAAAAATAAATAAATAAATAAATAAATACACATCACAAGACATGCTGGAACCATTTTTTTCCCCAGCATGAGGCTGCTCATGGAACAGATCTTCTACAAAGAAACCAAGGCAAGCGGAACGGACATGCCTGGTCCAAAAATATATTGTCTTAAATCCATCACATTGCAATATACAGTAAAAGGTCAAAAGTTTGTGTACACTTGATCACCACATCCATATGCGCTTGTTGAACATCCCGTTCCAGATTTATTCCCGCTTTGCCGTTATAATGCGCTCCACTCTTCTAGTGTGGATTTCCACTGGAAGTTGGAGCGTGGCTGTGGGGATTTGTGTTCATTCAGCTACAAGAGTGTTAGTGAGGTCAGGCGCTGATGTTGGGTGAGGAGGCTCCAGTTCCAGTTCATCCCAAAGGTGCAGGACACTCGAGTTCTTCCACTTCAACCTTTACACACCATGTCTTCATGGAGCTGGCTTTATGCACAGGTGCATGGTCATGCTGGAGCAGGTTTGGGCCTGCACAGTACTTCATTTTGTTAACTCACACTAGAAGAGGTTCCAAAACAACAATCATGGGTTCAAAATGTCCATTCTAATGTTTTTGCTCCTAATTTAGAGTTCTAGCTCCGTACTTTGCCATTGTTTCCACTTTCCTGCTGACAGCTTTGGTACTGGATGGATTGGTACTGGGATCCCATGGGACTAAAAACAGTTGTGGGAGCAGGCAGCCAGATATGAAGCTGGCTGAACAATGAATCATTCACATTCAATAACTTGGGAGTGCACTGGATGCTTGCAAGGCCATGTTCTTTCTTTCACCTCCAGGAAATGCTTTATCCTAGCCAGTGTCACCGCGGCTTAAATGACTAACTTTGAGGAAATGGAAGCAACCAAGTTTACAAGAAAATATCGCAAACAGAAATAAATTTCCACAGGGGATTGGTGAAACTTTGCACAGGAGCAGGCGGGATTAGTCAGCCTTTCTGCAGGAGCAGGAGGGATTGATTCAACTTTCCATTGGATGAGACGGGATTTACAAATGTCCCACAGAACCAGGTGGGATTGGTCAAACTTTCTGCAGAAGCTTGTGCGATTGGTCAGATTATTTGCAGGACCAGACAGGAATAGTCGGACTTGCCATAGGACTTGGCTTGACGTGTCATACTTTCTGCAGGAGCAGATGAGATTAGTCAGGACGTTTCTTTCTCTTGATGCGAATAAGATGCTCATTGGGCTACTAAGAAACCACAAAGCATAAACCCCATTGTTCCTAAAGACTTTGAAAAGTTGACTTTTCCTAAAAAGGTCTTCTGAAGCTGATCTCAGACAAAACGCCAACATAATGACTACACATGTTTTTTAAACATTTATGTGGAGTACCACAGTCCCTGTGCAAGCTGTTACTATAGAAACGAGATGATCTAATCTATCTGCATTTTACTCAGGCCTAAAGGAAATGAGGAAAATATGGCTCAAGGGATTAAATCAAGGCACCACGGTCTAGTTTCTTCTCTTGTATCATTCTAAATTAGAGAGGTGATCTTCCAAAGATCAGCTCTCTAAAGTATACAAAGTACACGGTGCAGGCCGCTGACCCCCAACATCTATAAATTCGGTTTTGCTTGTTGGCTGGACATATTGTATTTTCAAATCATTTTTTATTGCTTGTAATAATTTGATAGAGGCTGGGCTTCGTTTTCATTATGTAATGGCCCACTGTTGTGGCTACAGTTAGTGCTTGGGCAGCAGTGCTCAGGTCATGGTAGATCAATAAAGATGCTGCTATATCAGACATGATTCATTCGCAAAGGGTTTGCTCTCTCTGAACGAGTCCTTAAGGTGAATGAATCTGTATCAGTCACTGCCACGCGCTTTCATTCTATTGCTGCTGAAAGGCTTTGCGTTTGAAACTTGAAACATGGAGGCCAAAGCACTACTTCTCCAAAACAGGCTTTGTGATTTTATACATACGTATGTGAGCTTATTTTTTTAAACTATGAGCCAAACCTGATTCACTCCCTTTAAAATCTTTTTTGGCTGTGATCAAGATTTGCTCCGCTGTCATTCAATGGATCATTGTTGAAATCGATGAATCATTTGAATCTAGAGAGATATGTGCCTCTCTTGTTCACGGAGTCAGTGTTCGAGTCATATTCAGGGTCATAAGTGCTTCTCACATCAGGAGGTTAGTGTTTGAATCAGTAAATTTTTGTCATTACTATTTCTTTTTTTTTTTTTTTTTTTTAAGTTAGATGTTTTATCTGTCTGTGTTCCTTAAACATCTGTGAATTGTGCAAGTCATATTTGCAATTGCATGTAGGCTGAAACTGACCCCTGCTCTGCGAGTCAGTGAATCCTTCTGGTCGTGACCGAGATTTGCTCCTCTCTCATCCAGCAGGTCAGCCTTTATGTCAGTGAATCATTCCGGTCATGACCGAGATTTATTCAGTGAATCAGTAAGTTCAAGAAGACGTGTTCGGGTTCAAATCGGTCAGATAAAGATTGCCAGCATTTCATCGCATGCATCATAACACCATAGTTGTTCACTGTGTTGAGCTGGGAGTGAAATACAATTCTAAACATGGACATACAAGAGATTATAAATGAACACAACTATTTTACACTGCTTAAACTGCAGGATTAGCCTCCATATTTGCGCAGACCACGCAACTCAAATTGTTAATGAATAATTTAACCGAACACATCCACATGACTCAAAATTTATTAATCTGTATGTGTATATATATGTTCGGAGAGGGATTGTTTGGAAAGGATTTGGGAATGCAGACCAACTGTGGTCCATCATGATGGTTTAGGTTCTAGTCAATAATGCAGGAAATGCTCCTCAGACACCTGGTCTGCCGAAGCGCTTGCTCATGTTCTCCCCAGAGATACCTGCATCACGTTATTGATTTTACTGCATGGGTTGGAGAAGCTGGACATGATAGAAATGATCGAGATGGAGCAGAAGGCCTCCTGCCTTATTAAAGAGTGCCACAGTGAACATCTGGTGGAGCTGAAAACTTAAAAGGTACTGAGAGTTTTAGATTTAGGATTTTTGAATCAATTTTCCTATCATGATATGCTCACTGGACATTTTTGATTAAAGTCTCTGTGAGATCACTGCTGTCTCATTTGTCTAAATACTACCAGAATAGGATGACGAGACAACTGAGACAGCTACAAATACAGGTAGTGGTAATGGCAAAACATACATGAAACATGCTAATGTACAGAAAAATATATCCTTATTACCTCAAGACTGTTTGGGTTAATGTGAGCTTGCTTTCTGCACAAGCCCAGCTCTCACTGACAGATGACGTAGCAAGTTTGTTTAATCGCAGGTCTATCATTCGAGGATCTTAATCGTGTAATCGGACATGGCGGACACGCATGATCACATAGCCTACTATAGAATTCAGCCTCAATCTTATTTTGCTCATCTCATACAACGTGACAAGACAAAGACACACTATGTACAACATGGAGACAAAAATATATTAATATTAATAGTAGGTTCTTTCTGGGAAGTCTGAAAACCTATGGAATTAACAGTAGACTTGATGTACTGTATAATAATCCACAAATGGAAAAGGTGTGGAGCTTTTGGTGTGTTCAAAAAAAGGAATTCATCCGTTGCCTTTGAACACACAAATACACTTGTTTAGGTCATCAAAAGATAAGACTGTTGCTAGGCAACTGGGAAATATGGACACTGAGCATGGATGCTAGCTAATGATTAAGTCTTTAAATCATTTCTGGCCAATCTAAAGGCACAGCGACCATGCAAACAAGACCCAGCTGTCAGGAATATCAACGTCACTCAGATGCTATTGTAAATCACTACGAAATGACTTTATTATGAATATAAATGATGCTAATTTCATGACCGTAGAACAAAACTTCTGTGGTCCGCCATATTGACAAATGTCAATGCTGAGCCATTCTCTTATGAACTTCAAGATATCAGAAAATTGACAGAAGACACCGCCACACATCTGGGTTGTTAATATAGAGTCTTTAACATGCCCTTACACTTGCATATTCGTAGCCATGGTTCAGTTTCGTATTAAAAAGTTAACAAAGGCTGGAAATGAGGATGGTATTCATACAGAATATGTTGTCTTTTGACGTTTATTTCATGTCTTATAGTCTATTTTTTCCCCCCAACCTGAACAAGGTAAGAACCTTGTACCATCTAGATTAGCTCATCCAGAAGGTATACTACATCATATACATACTATACCCATCTGTAAATAGACATTATGTACACAGCATTGCATTCTCTGCTCTAGCTAGGTGACAGAAGTAATGTTAGGAGTTAGCATTATCCTAGACATTTTAACGTGGCCATAATTAATATACATATATAGGCTATAACAAAACTATTTAGAAGCTATGAGGCTCACTGTATGTCCCAAAATTATTCCATCCAAAATTTCTCTATAGAAAAAAATGTATTTTAGGCCACCTAGAGAAGTAAAAGTGTATTTCTTTGGCAATTTGCATGCCATACATTACTCCCCACTTCCACCTCTGTACACACCATCATGAATTGACCTTCCTGTTATCAAAAGAATAAACTCATCTCAGGCAGTGTGAGATTGCCATTGGCTGCTAAAAAGGCAGTGACTAATTTAAGGAAGCTCCATCAAATTGCATATAGGACCTGAATGCTAATCAGGCCTTAATTGCAATCCTGCGACTAGTGGAAAATGCAGGGCTTGGCAAATGACAGGTGCTTGATCTTGATCAATACCAGCCATGCTACTATCAATTGCTAAATCAATGCTGTTTTACTCACGCTCCCAATCTTCATGTTTGTGCAAACGAGGTCTCTAACAGAGTAAGCATGGATGAACAGTTGACCAGTTAATATTTACTCATCAATGGGTCAATACTTCAGTTTCCAGTGATTAGAAATTGGATATGTTTACAATACTGGTTAGGTCATATACTAAAAATAAGAATTATTTTTTTTTTAAATGCATTTACAAAAGTACATATAAAAAAATTTGCCATATTCATGAAGGCTAATGCAGAATTTATAGTCCTCTCCCAAACCTTGTGAACGTCACAATGTCAGCTAAATGTACTTTAATGCGCCAGGTCATTGCTGGCAAAGGATCCTCTGTAGCTTGTTTGAGCCAGTAAATGCCATCTGCGACTGATGGAGAGACATGAGCTGTGAGTGCATTAGCAAGCCTTATGCTGAGGGGGTGGAGGGCTAAAGTGTTGCGTTAGGCCTGCACCTAGCATCCAATAACCATTTAACGATATGATACAGAGCGGCACTGGAGCTAAATTGAGGATTCATGCAGGCAGTCTGAACCTGTGACATTCTCCAAAATGAGAACAGAAAAAAAAAAATTGGTCGGTGCTCTTTTCAAAATTTGACACATTTTCCTAGACTGAAAGGAGAAAGAAATAATCTACACAAAAATTGTTAGACACTTCTGTCAGTGAAGATTAACGTAAAAACACAAGATTACTGGCAAAAAGATCAAAAGGTATTTCTAAATGATGTCCTAATTCTTATGAAGCTCGTTTTCAAAGGAAATAAAGTTTGTTACCAAAATTGCCGTACGATTGTGCGTGAACACAAAAGAAAAGTTTTAATAAGCATAAAATTCTCACTATTGCTCCAAAAGTGCAAAAGGCAAGAACTCATTTGGCCGGACGAGTTTTTAAACACTGACCGTTAAACACAAACCATACAATACTGTAGCAAATTCGCCTATAAACTCAAATATATTCATGAAGAATTAAAGATTAAATGTTTCCAGAAATATTTTTTATATTTTTGCTATATCACTAGGCCCAAGTCTTCTATAAGGTACATTTTAAAAATACCCAAGTCATTATAAAAAACAGGCAGGTGCAGGTTGATCAGGCACCAAAAACATGCCTGGCAAACAAACCCAAAAACAGGAAGTAAGGTATAAATCAGTAACTTAAAAAACACAATGCAGAAGAAAACAACTCATAATCGCACAGGAAAGTAACAAAATGCTTACAAGACCTGAGTGACCAGTTTAAATACATGGAGCCCATGAGTCTGAAACAGGAAACAGGTGTAGTCACTAATAAGTTGAGAGTGATAGGTGCAATGTCCGGACTGGATCTGGATGTGGAGTTATGGTGGCTCCTGGATCAGTGGTGATTTGTAAAGAATGAAATCTTCCAGAGTTTGTCATTGTTATTAAAAGAGTAACATAAATATACAAATAAATCATGACACCTGTGATATCTCAGAAAGGTATCATTTATCACGATATCAACACTTTATCATCATATTGCCCAGCCCTAGCTACAGGATATATATATATATACTAGGATAAACAATGTTGTAGCATTTCTTTAACAAAATATTGGTTTGCTTGGATATTGTCAGCAGACTGAACGATAAAACTTAATATAGACTTTCTACTGAATCATTCTGACATGCGGTTGTGATATTTTGTATCTGCTTGATAAAGATGTCTGGAGGTGTTGGACTGTAGACTTTGATAACACCTATACTTGGACCCCAGCATCAACTTCACTTACTGTCCAAGTTTAAGACAGACTCGAACTCCCAGAAGGTGTTATGTGGGCGTACTCACCTCTGGTATGATGCAATGCTTTGACATGCCTGTGAATTTGCACTTCTACTTTCCTCTATATATGAAGGAGAGGAATTTTGTAATCACAGAAGTAGAATAAATAATGAAATAAAAGCTTGAGGCATGCAGAATTCAAAAGGGGATGGGGGGGGATGCACTCTCAGTTCCTTACAAGGCTGGACTCACCTTGAGCACAAAGTTATTTTCCTGGAATAATAACGAAGGCCGTGGCAGATAAGGAGCTCTCTGGACAAGGACAAGTTTGAAAATCATGGCGTGCGTGTATGCAAGTCTGTTGAGGGATCGCCGCTAGTTTAAATTGCAAAGATGGCTGTCAAAATGAATGAGGCGTCTTCGGCGTCTCTTCTGCTTGCCTTTGAGACTTGCAGTAATTACTCACTGAATAAGGAATGGAGGAATAGGGGCATCAAACAGGCTGCTGACGCTGTCATATTTTTCAGCAGTAACTGTATTTTCTCACAGAGCCTCAGAGGTGACATAGTGGTTATTTTTTAACAAGTTATGGCTACAAATTATGTACTGAGGCCATGGGTAAATTTTCATGGGATTTTTTTTTTGGCTAAATGTTATCTTGTGGCCTCAATTTATTTGCAGGTGGCCCCATATATTATCTCATAGCCCAAATGTATTATCTTGTGGCCTCAATATATTATATCATAGCTCCAATGGATTATTTTGTGGTTTGAATGTATTATCTTGTGGCCACGATACATTATCTCACAGCCCAAATGTATTATCTTGTGGCTTCAATATACTATATCATAGCTCCAATGGATTATTTTGTGGTTTGAATGTATTATCTTGTGGCCACTATACATTATCTCACAGCCCAAATTCATTATCTTGTGGCCTCAATACGTTATCTCATGGCTACAATGTATTATATTGTGGCCTCAGTATATTATTTTGTGGCCACAATATATTATCTCAAAGCCATAATGTATTGTCTTGTGAC
>JAQQZR010000003.1:2924310-2935103 GCA_030068235.1 Notoglanidium macrostoma
TTATCTCAAAGCCATAATGTATTGTCTTGTGACTTCATTATATTATCTCATAGCCCAAATGTATTATCTTGTGGCTTTAATATATTATCTCATAGCCCAAATGTATTATCTTGTGGCTTCAATACATTATCTCATGGCTGCAATGTATTATATTGTGGCCTCAGTATATTATTTTGTGGTTACAATATATTATCTCAAGGCCATAATGTATTGTCTTGTGACTTCAATGTATTATCTCAAAGCCCTAATATATTATCTTGTGGCTTCAATATATTGTCTCATAGTCCTAATGCATTATCTTGTGGCTTCAATATATTATCTCATAGTCCTAATGCATTATCTTGTGGCTTCAATATATTATCTCATAGCCTCAATATATTATTTGTGGATGAAATACATTATCTCATGGCTGCAATGTATTATATTGTGGCCTCAGTATATTATTTTGTGGTTACAATATATTATCTCAAAGCCGTAATGTATTGTCTTGTGACTTCAATGTATTATCTCAAAGCCCTAATATATTATCTTGTGGCTTCATTATATTATCTCATAGCTCTAATGTATTATCTTGTGGATTGCATATACTCGATTCATTATCTACTAGCCACATAGCATTATCTCATGGTCTCAGTGAACTATCTAGTGGTCTCAATTTATTATCTCATGGCATCGGTGTATTATCTTGTGGCCACGATATATTATCACATAGTCCTAATGTATTTTCTTGTAACATATTATATTATTTCATATCCCTAATGTATTTTCTTGTGACTTCTGTATTATCTTATAGCCTCAAAATATTATTTGTGGCTTCAGTATATTATCTTACAATACATTATCTCATGGATGCAATACATTATTTAATATATTCTTGTATCCTTTAACATGTTATCTCATGGCCTTAATATATAATTTTGAGTTCTCAATATATTATCTCATGACCATGCCTTATTAAAAAATAAACATCATGTCATCTTAGAGGCTCTGTAGTTAAGAAGTACACGTCTCTCTGCAGATGAAAGCCATCATCAAAAGACTTTCATGTTCTCGGCTATGTATCGATCAACACGGGGATGTGGGCGGTACAGGTGGAACACAACCTATATGACCTCTGATGATATTCCTCTGAATTATATTGTATTGGAGAGGAAAATGATGACGGCTCAAAAAACGGCACATTCGAGTCCAATAGCTGACCCATGTAAAAACCGTGTGTGTAGACAGACCCAAGGAGATATAAACCTTTTTTTTTGCTAGACAGAGTGAAAGAGAGGAAGAGGGGTGTGAGAATAAAGGGCAGTGCAAGGTTGCTGACCTGCAGATCATTCTGAGGCTTGTGTTTCAGTGGCAGGCCAAGGTCAGCCTACTTGGTTTACCTCTGTGGTTTCATCATCTGTGTTTTATTTAGTATCACAAACAAATTGAGAGATAACCTTAAATAGACATCGACAGAAGAGCTTACCTGATCCAAATGTCACCGTTTCATTTTTCTTCGAGCTGACGTTAAAAAGGCAGCTGCGTTATATGAGCTGTAAAATGAAATAATCATAGAGGGGAATAATTTTGCAATGGGAATGAAATTAATTGCAGTGAATAGGGTGGTTGGATTTATGATGTGTAACCACAAGGGTTTAAATACCTGCCTTTTTGTCCTTTACACTATTAATTAGCCCTATCGCATAAACCCAACTGAAGTGGGATCTATTCTTAGACAACATATTCTGTATGTATGTAGATGTTGGTGGTTGTTTGTTTGTTTGTTTCAATATTTCTGTTTCCGGTTTCCTAATCCAATCTATTAGCAATTGACATAATTGGAATCATTCACTATTCAAGATTTCCATTATTTCCTTCTCATAGAGCAAGCTTATGAAGCTTGTCCGTCATTGCCCGATCCCATTTCTGTGTTAATATATTTTGAAATACTTTCTCAAATGCAGCGCTATACACCCACCTACTACCAACACCCACACACACCACTCCACCCTGACACACAATTCAATTTATTCTTTACTTTAGATTTTTTTTCCCCCGCCACAGAACATTGAGACCAATGACGGGGGTGGTGTGATTCAGCCAGACAATAAATGGAGTCGTTCCCTCACCTGTTTCACTTTTTTTTCTCACTCTTTATCATAATAAGACACAGCAAAACCCATTTCACATATTAATAAGTACCTTTTTAATCTGTTCATGTGGAAAATCTGCTATACAAGCCTGTGTATGAGTTATAGAAATGATGATGTTTTAAAATGGGTACATTAATGTGATTAGTGATTTCGTATTAAGGTGCCGAATGTGTGCCGTCTGAACATTCCCCACACCATTACACCACCACCACCAGGCTGAACTGTTGACACAAGGCAGGTTGGTTCCATCCACCCATCCATTCATTTTCTATGCGGTTTATCCATTGTGGTAGCTGGAGCCAATCTTAGCTGACTTTGGTCGAGAGACGGGGTACATCCCGGACAGGTCGCCAATCCAAGGCTGGTTAGTTCCATGGATTTATATTTTTTTTACCCAAATTCTGACCCTACCAGTCAACTGGTATTCCAATCAGCCGTCAGGTTTAATGAGCGCTTGTTACCTATAGCTTCCTAAAATGAATTAATAAATGTTTCTCCAGAGTGATATTAATGATAATGCCAGTTTTTGATGCTTAGTACTGTCATAAGCACTCTTCTGGTTTCTTTCTTTTAAGAATAGCCGAAAATAATTGGTGTCACATCAATCACGAGTGATAAACTCGGCCTGGGTTTAACATCCAGATGCGCAGATATCAAGGCATCCCTGCTGTTCCTAAAGGCCATCATCCTCTACATACCCTTCTAACTATTGCTATAAGGTCAGAGCATGCTAAACTTCTACCCCATCATAGCAGAATAAGGCTGGATTTGCTGTGAAGGATGTCGTCTAGTTCGATTGCCAGGATGCCCAGTCTGCCTCCCGCTGTTTCTGTAATGAGTAATCAGGCCAGCGGTATGTCAATAGCTGTGTGTTAACTGGCCTGACCCACGCTGAACTCACTGCTCCACAGTCCAAATGCATTGTTGGTAAGCAGATTAACCCTTCTCCCCTGTGCACTCTGTTATGTCAATGCCCTTATCTTTTCTCCTGAGTGAATCTAAACATTAGTCTGTTCCTAGATCTCAAATAGTATGTCCATCCTTTACAGCTTTAAGGTTTTAGTGGTTAGCTTATTTTCTATGCCACTTTATAGCTTAGTTTATGCTTTATACTAGTTCAGACAGCTTGGGTTGTGTCCTAGTTTAGACATCAGTTCATGTTTTATGTTGGTTCAGATGTTAGTTTATGTTTTATGATGATTTAGGCATCAGTTTATTTTTTACGCTAGTTTAGATGTCAGCGAATTTTCTATGCTAGTTTCGACATCAAGTTATTTTTTATACTAGTTTAGAGGTCAGTTTTATGCTGGATTAGACATCAGCTCATGTTTTATATTCGATTAGACTTCAGATCATGTTTCATGCTAGTTTAGATCTCAGCTCATGTTTTATGCTAGTTTAGGTGTCATTTTCTATGCTAGTTTCGACATCAAGTTATTTTTTATACTAGTTTAGAGGTCAGTTTATGTTTTATGCTGGATTAGACATCAGCTCATGTTTTATATTCGATTAGACTTCAGATCATGTTTCATGCTAGTTTAGCTCTAAGCTCATATTTTATGCTAGTTTAGGTGTCATTTTCTATGCTAGTTTCGACATCAAGTTATTTTCTAAGCTAGTTTAAAGGTCAGCTCATGTTCTATGTTAGATTAGACAGCTTACACCAATCATCCATAACATTAAAATCCCCTGTCTAATATTGTGTAGGTCCCCCTTGTGCTTCCAAAACAGCTATGGTCCATCAAGACATGGACTCCACAAGACCTCTGAAGGTGTGCTGTAGTATCTGGCACCAAGATCCTTTAAGTCCTGTAAGTCCTCAATGGATTGGACTTCTGGGTCAGCACTATCACATCCTCCAAACTGACAATCAGCATTGGAGTCCCTCAGGGCCGTGTGCTCAGCCCTGTCCTGTATTCCGTGTTCATACATGACTGCATAGCCACTCGGTGCTCCAACAGCATCAATTTTGCTGACGAAACCGTCATCACTGGCCGAATCAGGGCCAGCAGTTAGATGACCTACAGAGAAGAGGTGAGAGCCCTAACTTCTTGGTGTCAGGATGACAGCCTTCAGATGAATGCCAGAAAGGCTAAGCATGTGGTGATGGATTTCAGAAGGTCACAAAGAATGAACACACACCCCAATCTTCATCCAACGGATGGCAGTGGAGAGGGTCAATACTGGGGGTACACATCTGACAGGACATGAAATGGACCACACACTGAACAGACACTGTGGTAAAATCATCCAAACTGTGTCTGTTCTTCCTCATCAGAATGAAAAGGTTCAGCATGAACTCCAAGATACTGTGCAACTTCTACTGGTGCACCATCAAGAGTATCCTGACTGGGGCCATCACCTGGTATCTGAGCAGCTCTGAGCAGGACTGCAAGGCCATCCAGAAAGTGGTCAGAGTGCATCGTCAGGCCCAAACTGCCAATCATACAAGACCTCTACACTCAGAGGAGTGGCAGGAACGCCCTAAGGACCATCAGGGATCCCAGCCACACCAGTCATGAACTGTTTACCCTACTATAATCTAACAAAGCATGCAGTCCAGAACTCGGTGACAGTTTTTATCCTCAAGCCATCAGAAACCTGAACTCCATTCATTAGCTAGGGAATCAGATTGGACGTTAATCTTGTAGATTACAGATCACAGATCACACACTTCGTACCTCATTACTCTACTTACTCACGTAAAAATTTGATTCCTTTTCACTAATATCTTATTTGTATATTCTTACTACAAGTTTTAAGTAGTCACTAGTTCTTTTTCTTATATTTGTAGGGGAGTGAGATGGTTAAGAATTTCACTGAATTAAATGTTGCCTTGCGCTGGTGATGTGCATGTGACAATAAAGCCTTTGAATCATGAATCCTGAATCTATGGCTGATCAGTGTATGTTTTATGCTAGTTGAGATGTCAGCTCATGTTTTATGCTAGTTTAGAGCTTAGCTCATGATTTATTCTAGTTTACGTTGGCAGGTTTTGAATTAAATCATGTTTCTGACAACGATTCTGCATACTAAACAACAAAAGCAAAGAGGCTGATAAGCATCCGGGTTTCCACACACATGATTAGTCTATGTGATGTTAAAAAAAGAAAAACCACATACAGGTTCAATACAACATGTTATGCCATGAAATTGCATGTGAATTCAAATATCTGATTGACATTGTGTGAATAAAATATACAAAATTGTCATGTGAAATTAAATGAATCAGGTAAACAATAATATGTGAACAATGAAAGCACACGTGCTACGTGTGAAACATTAACATGTAAAAAAAAAAAATTATGTGTCAAAAGAAAATCATATGAAAAATAAAATTGCATGTGAAAATACACCAATTGTGAAAAATTCGCAAATATATTGTTACTTGTTGATGAATTAAAATGTGACGATGAATGAACCATGTGTCTAAAAATTATATGTAAATTTCGCATGTGAGTCGTGTCACTGAAGCTCTGCTGTATGGGATGTGAAGCAATTGTCCCTTTTCTTTATTTTTCCATATTTTCCTTTGGGTCCTTTTCTGATTTTTTGGCTCACTGAAAGAGAAAATGATTTTGGAGAAGACTGTCTCAGCTACAGCTGGTTAATTCTTCTCTTTTGCCCTAATTAAAGATCGTTTCTGTAATTATGCCACTTACGTCTGAGAGCGAAGTGCTTTTGTGAGATCTAATTTATTAACCAGGGACTCAGAAATCAGAGAAGACCAGTTTGGTTAAAAACAAAAACCCAAAACAATCAGAAGAGTTCTAACATCATCAAAACCTCACACAACTGTCCAATAATGAAAACATTCGCAAAAACGTTCGCAAACTAAATGAGAGTTCGGCCTGTTGAGCGCTGCGAACGTTTTGGCCAATCGCAAACATTTTTCGGACATAGCTCATCAAAACGGTATGGAGACAAGACAGGTATGGAAATAAAAAAAAAAGACAAGATCTTGATCTTACCTACAGCATTACCTACAACCTACATCTTGACAACTACTTTTAATTACACAATCTAGTAGTTAGCTAAATATGAACTATTTTTGCTCGGACACTGAGAAACAATAGCTAATATTTGACATTTGTTTTAATGATACACTGTTAGTCGTCTGTTATTTAGTTTCCTAGTCCCTTGTATTCATTATGCATGTAATCGTTAGCCAAACATGTGAGCAAATGTATCAAACTCTTACAATCTGCCAGCGATATTAGTAATATTAGCCCAACAATACTGTGAATTATTGATGACAACTCTTGACAAATCAGGAACGCTGTTTTTGAGGAATTTATGTAATTCTCTCCTAATAGTAATAATAATAATAATAATAAAAACTAACCTACTGTAATATCTTGCCTATTAGTTTTAATTCTACAATCTAGCTGATAGCTCACAATTAGTTTTTTTGTTTGTTTGTTTGTTTTTTGCTTGGAGCTTAAAAGTAGCTGATATTGGATACCAGTTATAATGATAACGCTATATAATGTTAGTATTTAGCCTGTAGCCAAACATTACCTAGTTTATGGGGAAGCTAATAAAATCTGCTGGATATATAATATTAGCTAATGTTTTGGAAGTATTTGTCTCCCTGAATAATAATAATAATTATAATAACAATAATAATAATGATAAAAACAAGAAGAAGAAGCAGAAGAATACTGTAAATATTGTAATAACCTTGTGGAGGCAACTATGTTATAAATAAAATCGCATGAATAAGCAAACAAATAAACACAATTTGAAAAAACAGGAATGAAAATTTAAGAGTATTTTTGTCCCCTGATCTAATAAAAAGAAGAAAAAAAAAAGCACTGCATCTTTAATCAACCCCTGGCCAACAAAATCATGGCAGTCCAAACAATCCTTATTTTATTCTCTAAGCAGCAAATCTCACACCAGGCAACACCCAGCGGGGGCGGTGAGACTTGCCCAGCTCAGCTTCAGGGTGATGAATAGAAGCGCTTCAGGTCCAAACAGGGTTATATTTCACTAAACCTTGTGACACTGAGCACCAATTTTGTGTCTGCCCACTAAGAATAGATAGCCTTACTCCAGCACACAATGCTGTTGACTCAGAAAAGTGTTTGCGATTACAGGCCAAGGCCTCAGTAAATGAGTTCAAGCCAGGACCCTTGAGACGACACACGTAACGCTCCTATTCCAAATCCCTCGACGGCCTTTTTCCCCCCTCCCCATTCCGTTCAATTTTTTTTTGTTTTCTTTTCTTTTCTTTTCTTTTCTTCTGCTTTTCAGAAGCCTCATTTTCTTGCTATCTGATATTCCAATGAGGGAGCGGCAGAGAGGAAGGGTTCCGCCCCGACCACCCGCGGCACAGGCCATGGGGATTAGTCCAAATGCTCAAACTGGGTCAACAACATGCGGAAACAAAGCATGCTGGGAGAGTGAATGGCACTGCACAAAAGAGTGAGCTGGTCTGGCTGTACGTCAGGGTGTAATGTGGCTCTGTTCCCTAGACACACACACTTCCCACGCCATGTGTGCATGTGTGTGTGTGGATCTGCTCCCGCACCTGAGCCTCTGCACCTCACCAACAAATTGTACAGAAGTAACTCTTACAAGCCCTTTTTGGAATGCAAGCATGTAAGAAAATAAAGCCATTTATTTTTAAGCAGATGCTAGTTGTACCAAAGTAAAAATAGGAACGTTAAATATTTCCTCTCTTTTGGCTCCTAGTTTTATTACGCAGCGCTGTTGTAGCAGCGGTCGAGAAATAAAACACGTCGGGACATGCTGTTAAAGGAAAATAATGAAAGCCTGATGTGATGAAGCCGACTTCCTAATACTACCCAGACTTACGATTATTTTCCTTTAACAGCAAAAGGCTTTATTGTCATTACACCACAACAATGTGCCTCATTTCTAAGTTATAGTTTTTATCCATTTGTACTTGAACGTTTTAATTTCTCTGAGCAAGTTCATCGTTAACACTTAGTAATTGCAGCTACAAACGGCCGTCCCGTCGCATTTTTTCTAATAAGACGAAAACAATGCACCTCGATGCTGAGAATCTCCTGCATCCTGAAGACTTTTCCGTGTTTAGAAACTTGTAGAAAAATTCTGACACTTCAAAAACGTAACATCTCCTCAGAGAATGCTTCACCATATCTACGATTAAACATTTTTCTTTACTAAAGGACACTTAAAAAAACTGCATTTATTATAAGATTTAGATTACAAGTCCGTGGAAACCAAAAGGTACAAAGTCGTCACTACAGAATAACGATAACCGGGTGGGAGGTGTTGCGTAACTCTTTCTGTATTGTCAATCAGTAAGCTCATGTATGTGGAAGAGGACGGATAGCGCTTTCCACCGAATTTGCAACAGGACCCCGTGACACAGCTTGATCAGCAGTTTGAAAAGATGTAGCCGGCTGGCTTCACATGTCTCAGATCAGCTATGTGTTAGCCTTCACTCTAGCCATCAGAAAACACCGGAGACAGGATTTGGCAGGTGGTAAAATTGGGAACGAGAAAGAAGGTGGTTGATGAAAGAGGCGTGACTAGTAAGAACCTTTTCCAGGATGAATAAAAAAAAGAAATGACAAATGTATTAGATAATCCCGTAGATTTTACACATTCCAACCTGAGATATCCTCAAAGCTAGGTCGATGATGTCTCACGCTCAAGCTAAAATGGGAGCCTTGCCCGTGAGAGTGGCCGATGCCTGTGGGAGAGGTAGGAAGGGTAAACTCTAGACTGTGATCTGTGATGTTCGCACACATGGCTGCACAATGTGCACACACACTGAGGCCTGTCCTGCACCAAACGCCAAGTCCTCCGCCCCCACGCCTCATACAGCTACACGGCCACAATGTGGCACGGCTCTGCACATGGCCATGCATTTATATACCCCTCTTTCTTCCTTGTCTTTTGTTTTTTTTTTTCCCCTTTACTTTTCTTAATCTATCCTTCCTTGAGACACATTCTTTCTGCCAACCACACCTGTGCACTTAGCGATCTTTCCAGGGATCTGCTCTAGCCCTGTTTTCAGCCTTTCAGTAAAACACACCAGAACCCGTCGCTTTTGCGAATAGCAATTGAAGCACATTAACTTGTTATCACTAAACCGCCCAGCGTTTTGTAATGCTAAGAGAATTTCTCCATATGAATACACGGCTGCATTTTCAGCGGCTCGTCTTCGGCTGCCGCTGAACCCGAGCCAGGTCTTAAGCAGCCATAATAGCAGCCTTTCATTCTCTGAAATGTAGTGCTGTGCATGCAAGCTGCATGCGTAAACAGGGGGGTATTGATCCGCACGGCTTGGCGTAATAGTAAGGGTGACATTATTATTTGAGGTCTTAACCCACAGAGAGTCCCAGCTCAGACAGACCTGCTTTCACATCCAAAGCCACAGGAAGAGGAAGCCTCACTGCCCAATGGATAAAACAGCGTCAGGTGCTTTAAAACCACCTTTAATAATGACTCGATTGATTCACATTACTCAGCGGAATGGATAAGTAGGTAATCGCATTTTGTCCTGATTTTGAAAAATTTGCACGTCCCCTTGATTTCTAACGGAGAAGTTCAAATGCACCCCTGTTTTATTAATAACAATATTAACAATTTAAGCATCATAATAATAACCTGCCTCAGGACTGGCCATGCCACAGAGTAGTTCTACACATAGAAATGTGCGTAATGAGGAAAAATGCTGGAGCATGTTTAGCAAATAAATGATGCTGGATCTTTTTTCCTTTAGAAAGAACTCTTAAAGGTATTTCCCTAACAGCGTTTTCAAACTAGAACCATTTTTATGGTAGAACCTTACCTATACAAAGAACCCCTTGAAGAAAATCTTTTTTTTTAAGCGTACTTGTATTCCTAGTCTGGCAGACACTTTAATCTACAGCAGCCTACAAATAACCGAGCGCTGACAGTAATACGATTTTCCACAAAACAGACTCGAATTAGACTAGAAACGTGCAAAGTACTTATGGAATGAGACACGGACAAACGTGAAGGACGGAGTATGTGTTAGCGCCCACGAGCGCGCTGTAAACGCTAATCAGAAAGCAAGCGGTCAGTCAAAGGTAACCAACATGAAACAGAGTTCAAAGTAACTGACAAACATAAACATCAAAGTTCATCAATTATATCAACAATCAAATTACAGGACAGTAAAATGGAACAGACCATAAAGCTGAGTGCAAAAGTTTGCATACCCCTGGGTTAGGTTTTTACAAATGTTCTGTTTTTATAGTTGTGCTAAACTTATAAAAAGATGTTGACGTAGTAGTTAGTTCCCTTGTTTACGGTTAGTATGTTTGGAATAAAAGGGTCTGCCTGATGAATATTATGCCATAAGTACACTCTTAGAAAAAGGGTTCTTCATGGGGTTCTAGATTCAAGTTTCTAGTTTGGAGCACTTTAACTAAAAGACAACCAAATTAAAGGTTCTAGGTCTTTAAATTTTTTTTTACTCAGATGATTACTACTTGAGGCGGCATGGTGGTGCGGTGGTTAGCACTGTCGCCTCACAGCATGAAGGTCCTGGGTTCGATCCCCGGGTCACCCAGGTGCCTTTCTGTGTGGAGTTTGCATGTTCTCCCCGTGCATACGTGGGTTTCCTCCGGGTGCTCCGGTTTCCTCCGACAGTCCAAAGACATGCAGATTAGGTCAACTGGCTACTCTAAA